>LPNX010838584.1:165597-207190 GCA_001517045.1 Pseudotsuga menziesii | reverse complement strand
CTTAATTGATGGAACTGATATCAACAAGCAAGTTGAATATTGCTGGCCCAATGAGATTAAATCACTGAGATTAATTGATATCATGATATCATGGACAAATAGATAGGCCAATGAGAGGGAGAACAATATTCAGCTTATACACCATTTAATGTGACAGCAGCAGCTTACTGTACACCATTTAATGCGACATACTATACACCAGCAGGCTTAATTGATGCTGGTTGATGGAACTGATATCAACAAGCAAGCTGAATATTGCTGGCCCATTGAGAACGATCTAAAATTCTTATAGATCAAAACCATACCGTATAAAAAATTTGCGTTAAGATGAATATCGAAAACGGAGACGCAGAAGGCAATGCAAATTTGCACGCAGTGATTGTGCCTTTCCCTTCGCCAAGTCATGTTAACGCTGTCATGAATTTGGCGCAGGTGCTGGTTATGCGAGGATTTTTCATCACCTTCGTTAATACAGAATGGATCCAGAAACGCATGGTGGATTCTCTTATTTCTTCCGTCAGTAGAGGCGATCCTGATCATCAACGGCGAAAAGTTCGATTTGTGTCTATTCCGGATGGTTTACCCCCAGACCATGGCCGTCTCTCCAACCTCGGCGAGTATTTCCTCGCACTGCAAAAATTGAGCCCCGCAGTGGAGCACATCCTTCGAAGCAGCGGCAGTAGCAACCCTAATGCTGATGATGACAGATATTTTTTTCCGCCTATCACATGTATTGTGACTGATAGCATTATGTCTTGCACGGAGCAGGTTGCCACAAATATGAAAGTGCCCAGGGTTATCTTCTGGCCCTACTCTGCTGCTTTCTCCATTTCACAGTGCTACGCTAACTTCCTTCTTTCTCAAGGCCATATTCCAGTCAAAAGCAAGTATCTCTCTCTCTTTCCAGCATTTTTGTTTTTGGATTTGGTTTCTTTCGACGATGCTAACTTGAATTTTTATGCTGGACGCGCTTGTTCTACGAAGTGCAGTAAGCGAAGCGAAAAATCCAGATAAAATGATCACTTGTCTTCCCGGTAATATCCCACCTCTGAGGCCAAGCGACCTGTTATCCGTCTATCGAATTCAGGATCCATTAAATATTATTTTCAATGCAACTCTCTATGAATCACAGAAGCAGAGTAAAGGGGACTACGTACTTGTCAACACGTTTGAGGAGCTTGAAGGGAGGGACGCAGTAACGGCGCTCTCTTTGAATGGGTGTCCTGCTCTGGCAATAGGACCTCTTTTCCTTTCTAATTTCTTACAAGGAAGGGATTCCACCACTAGTCTTTGGGAGGACGACGACCAGAGTTGCCTGCAATGGCTGGATATGCAAAAACCAAGATCCGTTATATACATTTCCTTTGGCAACTTGGCTGTAAAATCTCAGGAGCAACTGGTGCAGCTTGCGCTAGGGCTAGAGGGTAGCGGGCAACCTTTCTTGTGGGTTCTGCGCTTGGATATTGCAGAAGGCAAGCCTGCGGTTTTACCGGAGGGATTTGAAGAGCGAACGAAGGAGCGGACACTGATTGTGAGGTGGGCACCCCAGGTTAAAGTCCTTGCCCATGCATCGGTGGGATTATTCCTCACTCACAGCGGATGGAACTCTATTTTAGAGAGCATGAGCACGGGGGTTCCCGTGGATTCCCTTATTTTGCCGATCAGTTTCTAAACTGCAGATTCGCCAAGGAAGTGTGGAAGATCGGTCTGGATTTTGAAGGGATTGACGTGGATGACTGCAAGGTTGTGACAAAGGAAGAGGTGGAGGATATTGTGAGGCGAGTGATGAAAACTCCCCAAGGAGAACAGTTGAGAGAGAACGCTATGAAGCTGAAGGAGTGTGCAGCGAGGGCCGTCCTCCCTGGAGGCTCATCTTTTCATAACTTAAACACCTTCGTTCATGACATAACGAAGATTGCAGCAGCAGTCTCAATCCAAGAACAAACCGAGAGTGACTCAATCCAAGAACAAACCGGGAGTGACTAGCATTTCAGTAAACACAGGAATGCGTTTTTTCAGTTGCGTAATTAGCCATATATATTTTGCATCAGTTGCTTCAACCTATTCAATTGAAATTATAATGTAAAAGTTAAAAGAATGGTAGACTTCCTCTCAAAGGTACGGTTGAGTCTTGGGGTTTGAGGACCTTCTCAATGAGTCCCATAGATTACAGTTTACTATCTTTTGTAGTTTACACATTTGATCTGCTGTGATTGATGCCCTTGGATCATTTCAAGTTCTTTGATTAGTTTGAATGATTAATTGATGGTATTTGTTTATAAGATCTTGATGTCTTTCATTTGAATGGATTTGAATTTTCATCTTTTGAATGGATTTGACTTTTTATATGCTTGTGTTGATGATGTTTATCTTTATTTGTTTGGATAGTTCATTTGGGTGTTGCTTGCCCTGGGGTCTTCGTCTTAGTCTTTTGATTCACAATTGGGATGATCTTTGCATGTTGTTTTCTATCATTTGGTTTTTCTTTTGGCTAGTATGGTTAAGTAGTATCTTTTTGTGTGATGATGTGGTGATTTCAAAGCCTCTTACGCAAGAAGGCCTTACCAAAGTGTCTTTATTTAAATTATGATAGCATGATTGAATGTTTTCTTTTGTTTGTTTATGAACGATCCTTGAATAATTAAATATCAATGACATGTGGATTATGTGTATGAAATAGCAAATAGTCTCATTATTATGATCAAGAATCTAGTACATAGCAACCAAAGCATATCATAGTGATCAAGGCATATTAGTCATGTGTATAGTGATTAAAAACTCTAAGCATATCATAGTGATCAAAGCATACTAGTCATGCATATTGATTAAGAACTTCACCCCAACTATGTTGTACATAATGTATTATTTGAAGATCTTAAATTTAAGGTGAAACTATATTTCTTATAAAGAGGTGGAATTAATGCATAGCTTCCATTTTTGCATTTATTCATCATGTTTCATGAATGGTTGTTTATAACACATTATGAGCTAATACTCAATGCCAATTAATAAATTGACACTCTTTTCAATTTGAAATGTGTGCATGGACAAAATGGATAAATGAGAATGAAGAACAAGGGAAAAGTCATAGATAAGAAATTTGCATGGTGAATAAGTACGACAAAAGATTTGTTTGAAGTTTTGATAGTCTGATTAGACAGTGCACGAATGCTTTGGGGAAAATATCTCTCAGCTTCATTAAATAAGAAAGGGATCTTTGCAAGCTTTCACTAAATAACAAAGGAAAGAGAAGTATGGAACAAAATATAAAAGGAGATCCATATAGTGAGAGGGTTTGGTGTACTTTATTTGTTTAGACTATTCACTATCCCTATTGACTACCCCTTTGCTATGTTCAATTCTAATTCTAAGATATAAGTATCTATTTATATGTTAAATAGGCATGGGCATAAAATGGTTTGATTAGGGAAAGATACTTCATTTTTTTATGGGGACCTTCCAAAAACGTAAGCCTCACCAATTGCATATTATTGTTCTTTTGTAAATCAATTATTTGATGTGATTTATGCTCTTAGATGATTCCAAGTTCTTTGGTTGGTTTGCTTCATTCACTATATTAATTAAAGTGCACATGAATGTCAAGGGGACCTTGTCAAATAATTAGTTGATATTTTTTACGATTTTGATGTTTTGTCCTAAATGGATTTGACTTGTCATATGCTAAGTGTTGATGTTAAATGAAATCTTTGATTATCTTTATATGCATGGATAGTTCATAATGAGTGTTTCCTTCTTTTTTGGATCTTACCACTTTATTAAAATCTTTGATTTATGATTGAGATGATCCTTGCACACTGCTTCATGTCATCTAATTTTTCTTTAGTTGACAGTGGTTGATTAGTTGGATAATGTTTCACCTTCATGGATGTAACAATTCTTTTGCTGGGCTAAAGCATGACTTTGTGTTCTTTCATAATTGTATAATTAGTGGTTGACACCTCTCCTTGTTGAACTTTTTTGTTATGAGAAATTTCTTTAAGTATGATGATATTCTCTAGTTTCTACATTGAGTTGGGTCCATGTGTCTTGAAGTGATTAGCTCTTGTTAGAACATAAGATAGGACATCACTGGTTTTCTTAGTTATTCTTGCCTCTTTTGTGTGAATTTCCTTTCTTGATGAAATGCTCAAGAATTAATTTTCTTCTAATTGCCTTTGATCATTAATTATTTTTTATGGAATATTTATGAGATATGGAAAAGTACCATAATTGCTCAATTGTTCTCTACTTAAAATTTCTTTATGTGCATGGATATTTTCTATTTATACTCACTCTAAAGACACACGAAGGTAAGTGATGACTACAAACTCAACTCAAAGGCTCTCTTAATCAAACTTACACAATCATTGAAAACACCTATATTGGTTATGGATGCCATTATGGATGTCATGTTTGCATGTGAATTGTTCTCTACTTAATATTTTTTATGTGCATCGATATTTTATATTTATACTCACTCATCAAGGCACACAAAGATAAGTGACGACTAAACATCTCAACTTAAATTCCCTCTTAATCAAACCTATATTGATTATGGATGTCGTGCTTGCATGTGAATGTTTATACTTGATGGTTATTTGATATTTTTTATGAATTCAATTAGATGATGGGCATGATTTTGATGATAGGTGAATCCTTTAGATTATTTGTGCATTGATATATGCAATTCTTTTAGAGATCCTCTTTGTAACAAAGGACTTCACCAAAATGTTTTTTTTAATACTTTGATTGCAACATTTTCCTTTGCTTGTTATGGATCTTCCATGAATGCAAAGGAATTGCTTGTTATGGATCTTCCATGAATGCAAAGGAATGCCAATTGTATGCATAAATGAATAAAAGTATCGATACATAAACATCCAATGCATAGTAACCCATGGATTGTTTTAATTTGTTTGTTTGACTAACTCTAATGCTTGGATCGTGTTTTATCCTTTGCTTGTTATGGATCTTACATGAATGCAAAGGAATGCCAATTGTATGCATAAATGAATAAAAGTATCGATGCATAAACATCCAATGCATAGTAACCCATGGATTTCTTTAATTTGTTTGTTTGACTAACTCTAATGCTTGGATCGTGTTTTATGCTTATAACATGATGGTCTTAATATGTACTTTAAATTAAGGCTTTGTTTGATAACCTTTGAGGTTCATTTGCTTTCCTTATAACACGGTGATGTGGTGATTTCAAAGGCCTTTCTTAGTGAGGTCTTTCTTAAGTGCCCTTGTTTAAATTATGGTGGTTTGATTAAATATTGTTTTCATTTTCTTATATATGAAAAATATTTGAATGGTTTATATCAGTGAAACATTGATTGTGCATGAAATAATAACACTCTCAGGATCATGAATCTAGTGCATAGAAATTAAATCACACTAGACATGCATTGCAATCAATAATCTTGCCTCTGCTATGTTGCATAAGTTATTAATTGAATTCTTCATCACTAATGGTTGGTGCACACAAACTTAAGTCAAGATTTTATTTTTTACGAGGAGGTATTATTAATATATATTTTTTATTCTGACATCTATCATCATGTTTCCTAGTGTTACATTGCACTTGTACCCAACCGCACCTTCAGGTGTACCCCAGGGAGAGAGGGCCAATTTTTTCGACCAGGATGGGTGTTATTGAGCGATGGCAATCATGGTCGGACCCTTTGGTCCCCCTTTAAGGGTACTATGGCTTAATTATGTTGTTGACTTCCCGTTAAAGAGGTTTTTAACCTCAGGGTTGGTGTTTGAGGCCCCTAAAGGTTGAATATTGGGTCTCATGGCCCCATTCATTTCTTGTGTGCTCTAGTGGCCTCTGCTTTAACCATGAGACACTAGTCATATAATTTTTATTTCTACATATATCATCATGTTTCCTAGTGTTACGTTGCACTTGTACCCAACGCACCTTCAAGTGTACCCCAGGGAGAGAGGGCCAATTTTTTTGACCAGGATGGGTGTTATTGAGCGATGGCAATCATGGTCGGACCCTTTGGTCCCCCTTTAAGGGTACTATGGCTTAATGACATTGTTGACTTCTCGTTAAAGATTTTTTTAACCTCAGGGTTGGTGTTCGAGGCCCCTAAAGGTTGAATATTGGGTCTCATGGCCCCATTCCTTTCTTGCATGCTCTAGTGGCCTCTACTTTAGCCATGAGACACTAGTCTTTAGTTATGACCACTTCATGCACCCTCCTAGCCCTTCACTTAGTGGGTCCTTGCTCTCCCTAGCCTTCTTTCCTCATACGAAGGCTTCCTACATGTGAGTTCATTTCCATGCTTTGAGGAGGGTGTTGAGGGATTTTACAGTATTCTAGGGATTAGATGGGGCATAGCGCCCTCCCTCCAACTCGCTCCGATTTTTTGTTCAGAGCGAATCACTTAGATGGGGTTAAATTTTCATCTCTCATTTATCTCGCCTTGACTTTCCTTTCATGTGATGCACTTCTAGAAATATTTTCTACCTGGAAACAAGTTATCGGTGATTTCCATATAAAAAGGGAATTCATCTACCAAAACACATGGGTCCTCAACCATTGTAACCATTGGTTCTCTAGGAATCCTTTTCCCTTACATGGTTCATCAATCTTAATCCCAAAACTGAGTTCAAACCATCTCACATTCGCCCCTTTAATTGAACACTCAACAACCTCTCTGATTCCACATCAAACTAGGATACGAGTACACCTACCACCCTCGTACCTACCCAAGTGGTTCATTCTACAACTTGATGCAACATCCCTTCTTTGTGCATAAGAAAGATACCTTGTGCTTTTAGCACCCAAGGAAATCTAAATTTTCCTAAGGCTAAGTTTTACAATGACCAAAAATATACTACTAGGGTGTTGAGTACCACCAAACATGCACCCAGCACAATATATTAAAACTCATGTACAAAACAATCAGTACTTTACAACATATAGTTTCAACCAATTCCCGCTCGCTTCATCATGCCACTGCCTTTTGCCTTTTACTTTTCACTGCATTAACCCGCTGCTCACAAACTTACCTTTTGAAGAGTTCACTATTCTTCCTTTATGTAAAAACTTATTCACCTCTTTTAAAAAATATATATTCATTACCATAAATAACGTCATTTTTTTTCAATAGAAAAAAGCCTGTCCTTGATATTCATAAAAGAATCAAAGGGCATCAAATGTGCCTTCCCAGAAGTATGGGTTACAATCATATAGTTGGTCGAAGGGATGATAGCTACAGCAGCATCCTGAATGAGTCATAACCACGGGGGCTTCACTTGTTGGCCAATATCCTATCACGTTAGTTCATATTGTGGGTTTTAAAATTATAAAAAATCGAACCAATATATTGCAGGTATTGGGGGGATGAGGGGTTTAAGGTGGGGGTGGGTAGGGTGGTTTATAAGAATTGAGGTATAAAAAGGGGGGGGGAGGAGGTTTTTAAGTATTGGGAGGGGGTTTCAACAAAAAGAGTTTGGGTCAATATCTCTTGAAATTAAGGGTATTCTTTAATATCCCACGATCGCACGTGCTATGTGAGAGGTTCACTAAGTGAATTCCCTGTGGTCATAACACATCAAAGCAGAGAGGGGGAAAGTTCATTTCTGCAGTACTATACCCATCAGTAATAAGTATGTCCCACATAGCCATATCTACCGAGAATCCAAAAAGTGTAGAACAACAGTCCAAAAGAAAGCCGCTCCATAACTATCCCCTGGGTGCATAAAAAGTGGAGAACATGATCCGGCACCAGGCTCAAAAGAGATTGAAACCATCATGAGAGGTCAAATGACCATCAATAAATTCAAAGTAAAATCATGAACCCGTGCTTTTTTAGACAGTCGGTCTGCTTGTTGATTGTGTTCTCGGTAGACATGGCAAAAGGACAACTCTAGGAAGCATGAGCATATCTTCCTAATATCCCTACAGCAATGGAGGAGCTCAGGAGGTGTGAGGGATGCAGTACCCTTAGCCCAATTGATGATGACAGATGAGTCACCAAATATCTTGAGCTTGGGTAACCCCATCATTTGGGAAGTATGCAGAAGGGCCCAGAGCCCCAGTAATTCAGCTCTGGTATTGGTGCTAAGACCCGCCCCCAATGCAAACTCAAAGGAATGAGACTCATTCAAGTACAGGAAGAAGCCAACCCCTCCATAATTTTTTACTTATGCACTATCAAAAAAACCACAGGGGTACACAAGTACCGGACCAGGTCCCTTGGGTCTAGTCTTTTTAGCTTTAGTGACAGGAGGGAAGAACAACTGTGAAGAGTAAGCTATTTGGTGTAGTATGCTGATGACAGGTACTTTTTTCCCTTCAAAGATGCACAAATTCCTCGCTTTCCCAATAGCCCACATGGCATGAAATGGGAGATAGCAATACCCAGATTGCTTTGAGTAAGTAACAGTCCACATATCCAGGAAAGTACTAAGGCCATCAGACTGGAAAGAGTGTGATAAATGGTGTTGTTCCATCATGCAAGAGAATATATTTTTCCATACAGAGCAATGATAGAAAATATGCTCAACACTATCAACATCCATTCTGCATAGTGCACATATACCAGGTCCCATCCAGCCATGCTTCTGAAGGTTGTCCCAAGTGAGAAATCTATTCATAAGAACCAACCATGAAAAACAACAAACTTTCTTGGGGAGATTGCTATTCCACACAAAGGTAAGGAGTCTGCTGCCCGACAGAGGAGAAGAAGCACTTATGATGCAATCATATATCAGTTTGGTAGAAACTGAACCATTAGACTTTTCATAAGACCATGTCAGGGCATCCATTTGATCAATTAGGTGCATACCACATATTTCCATACTTCTAGTAAAGGTATTCCAAGCTACTTTCCATTCACCACCAACACCGAGATCCTCAGCAGAATACCAGTAACTGTGTGCATCTGGTAGGAGATTCCGTGCCTGTGCCAGAGTCACAATATCCAAATCCTCTAAGTACTCTCTAAAACCAGATGGAAACATGAGCGATTTGGGTACCCCAATAATCAGATCAATACCAATCAGAACATTCATTCCATTTCCAACCTGCCAGGCCAGGTTCCGACTAAGCCACGGAAGAGTGAGTAGGAACCCCTTCCAAATTGCAGAGACCCCACGGGTTTGAAATTGCTTACCTTTGAGCCACATCTCAACAGTGTTCTTTTTCAAGTATTTATTGACGATAACACGATGCCAAAGACCATCATTCTGGAGTACCATCCACAGGTTCTTTAATCTAAGAGAAATACTGAACCAATTCAAATGCTTGATGCCCCAGCCACCAAACTCTTTAGGCCATGTGAGATGCTCCCATTTGGTCAGGTGAAATATGTGCTTGTAGTCTGAATTTCCCCAAAGGAAATCAAATGCCAGTCTTCTGATTTTGTTTAAGACAGATACAGGAATGGGTTCCAAGCCCATCCACTAGACAGGAATACTAGTCAAAACAGCTTGAACAAGTGTCAAGCGACCACCAAGTGAGAGGAGCTTGTGTGCCTAGTGGGAGATCCATTGTTTAAATTTTTGTATTAGCCAATGCTAGTCACAGACCCTGTAGCCCAAAGGATTTAGGAAATAGACCAGGTACATAAATCCAGCCGTGATATTTTCCATTTTATAGGGCAAATCTTTTGCAATTTCAGTGCGAATATCAACATCCACATTATTGTAAAGAAAACTAGATTTGTCGACATTGATACACATCCCTGATGCCTTACAGAATCTACTCAATATGACATTGAAAGCCATCATTCTGATAATGTACCTGAGCCCAAAAGGATCACATCATCAACAAAAAGGAGATGAGTAAGAACAAAGGTAGATGAGATCTTGATACCTTTGATGAGTCCATTATTCCTAGCATCAGCAATCAGTAGACTGATCCCTTTAATCACTAGTATGAAGAGCAAGGGAAAAAGGGGATAGCCCTGATTGATACCTCTCGAAGCAGAGAAGAACTTAGTAGGAGTACCATTGATAAGGACTGCAAAGTTTGCTGATGTAATGCATCCCATTATCCAGTTAACAACGAGCAGAGGAACCCCAATTTGAATCAAAATAAGCCTGATGTAGGACCAATTAACACGATAGAAAGCCTTCACCAAATCCAGTTTAAGTATAAGTGCACAAGAATTTTTTTCTTGACAGTATGGAGAGATTCCTGTACAATACCAATAGGATCCATAATCTGACGATTTTTTAAAAACCCAAATTGTTTAATGGATATATGGGAATCCAAGAAGGGTTTAGGTCTCACTACAATGACCTTCGATATCAATTTGTAAAGCAGATTGCATAAAGATATGGGCCTATAATCCGTGAAGGTAGCAGGCTTTTCCTTTTGGGGGATAAGAGCCAAAAAGGTGGAATTGAGGGAGGGAGGGATACATCCCGAGACCCTAGTATAATCCACAGCAGTGCACAGTTCTTCACCCAACAGATCAAAGAAGAAAAGGTAGAATTCAACAGGCCAGCCATCTGGCCCAGGGCTCCTGTCTTTCTTAAATGAGCGAAGTGCACTTTCAATTTCAGATAAGGAAATAGGTTGTGTGAGACTAGGGGCATCAGCCAAGGAGATCATATTAGGGTAGAGCAATACTACCTTGAGCTGTTCAAGAATACAAGTCTGGTAGTCATCTTTGAAAATATTTGCAAAATTTTTCTGTCCCAGTAACTTTAATTCATATTCATCCTCAAAACAGCATCCACCATCATCCATGAGGGACTAAATGGTATTTTGATTCCTCCTACCTGATGCCAAAGCATGAAAATATTTTGTATTGGAGTCACCTTCCAGAGCCCATTTGGTTCGACTCTTGAGTTGCCAGGTTAAAAGGTAGTGCTCCACTATCTTATTTTTTCTTAAACAGAGTTGCGACAGGGAAGTCTGTTCCTCCAGTGAAAGGATGCTAAATAATGAGCTGGCAAGTAAGGAATTGATATCCCCATCCAGTCTTCGATATTCAGACTCCATGTGAGAACTTTTATCTTTAATCCAGTCTTTAACTTCCATCTTAAGAGTACGTAGTTTAAGGGAGAGATGATCCAGCTCAGATCCCTATGAGGAAGCTGACAGACTAGACCAACGATCAGTGACCCAAGATACAAAGTCCTTATCATTGAGCCAGGATCGATTGAATTTAAAAGGGTAATTACATGACCCCAGTGACTTATTCCATTCAAGGAAAATGGGGTAGTGATTAGAGATATCGGATGTATGAGTCCACACCCGATGAACTAAGAGGGTAGGGATCAAAGAGGAGGCAATTAAGAAGCGGTCAAGACATTTGTTGATCCCTTCATCACCCACCCGATCGTTCCTCCAAGTGGGTCCAACAATGGTGGGAGCAATGTCAATAAGGCCCACAGAATAAAAAGTTGTTTAAAAAGGGAAGAAAGGGGATCAAGTACAGCCTTCTTACCCCAAATATCAGAAGAATGCATGGTCAGCCTTCTTACCCCATAAATAACGGCATTTGCATTCATGTTGTTACCATGCAATTCCAAATGACAAACCATAAAGATATTATCATTTATATAAATTATGTCCACTTAAACATTTCATAACTTTAAAAAATTAATTCCTATTTTTAAGTGATGTGAATAACATTTAAAACTTCTTACTTATTATCTCTTCTTTTTGAATGATGTGCACATAAAACTTACCATCACGACTTGTCTTCCCTTACAGTTTTGTTTGGAATTTTTTATCAAGATCCTTTCAGAGCTAACAGCATACCTCACGGCTTCTCTTCGGGTAAGTCTCTTTTTTGCCTCATGGAATACGCCATATTTTTCCTCAAGCATGGATCAATCTACATTCATGTAGATCCACTCCTCCTGCCATTTCAATGTTGGTGGATCCTTCCAAATGAAATTTTCTTTGGTCCTCTTACATGCTCGCAAATCCATGTTCTTCAAGACAACGGATTTTTCAATGCAACAATCCACATGGCACTTTGGTCTATGCTTTAGATCTCCAACCAAAGAGTAGATCCAAAATATTTGTGAGTTTCACGCTTCTCTTTACGAATCCCATTGTATGAATAGTAAATATCAAATTCCCTGATGCAGTATTCACCTCTATTATCATATATGAAACAATTTAATATTTTCCCTATCTCATTATCAACCAAATCTTTCCACTTCTTAAAAGTAGCAAGTACATCAAATTTCTATATAATGCAATAAACCCATGTTTTTCTAGTTGCATCATCAATAAAAGTAACATAATAATGAGAGCCACCAAGAAATTGTACTTGAGATGGTCCTCATACATCTGTGTGCACAAGCTCTAACATTTCACTCTTTTTATGTTTCCCAACCTTGAGAAATATAACTCTCTTATGTTTTCCATAAACACGGTTTTCATAGAACTCCAAACTTACCTGCTTCAGATCTAGAATCAATTTCCTTGAGTGGAGAATTTGCATCCCCTTCTCACTCATGTCGCAAATCCTATGACTCCACAATGTTGTACATGTTTCTATGGAAGCTACTAAGATAGAATAATTAGTATTATGAGGACATAAATACAATGTACCTATCCTATCTCCTTTTAATTCTATTACCAATGCCCCTTTAGTGATCTTCCACCACATTTTTTCAAACTTAGATAAATAGTCTCTCTCTCCCAACTGCCTTGTTGAGATCAGATTTATTTTAATAGCAAGAATATTCCTTACATCCTTTATAAGCCATTCATTTCCATTACTTAGCTTAATCCATACCTTTTCCATTCCAACAATTTTACATGGTTCATTATCCCCCAATAAAACATCCAAAATCACTTGGAACATAATCATGAAAGAATTTCCTATGGCGTGTAACATGAAATGAAGCCTCTGAATCTGCTACCCAGTAATAACTAGTATCATCTAATGCAAGAATCAAAGCATCGTGTAACACATCACCTACTACATTAGCTTTCTGAGTAGTCTCTCATTGCCTGTCTCCTTTCTTCTTTGGAGCTCTGCAGTATTTCTTTAGATGTCTTCTCTTACCACAGTTCCAACATTCTATCTTTTCGAGTCTGGACTTGGATCTGCCCTTTCTATACTTGTGGCAATTACCTGGTCTCTTTCCTATATCCCTTTATATTCCTCTGCTTTCCATGGTCAACACATTACATGATGTCTCACCTTTGTTTTTTCTTCGCATTCCATGCTAAGAATAACACCAACAACATCATCAAATTTAAAAGTTTTTGAACCAGAGATAGAGTTACTTACAACCATGACTAATCCATTCCATATTTCTAGCAATGAACACAAGATTAGAATATCCCTAACCTCATCATCAAATTTCACTCCTATAGAACATAGATGATTAGTAACTGTATTAAATTCATTTAAATGATCAACAACAGATCCGCCTTCTGACATATTCATATTAAATAAGCCCTTCATTAGAAATGCCTTGTTGGAAGCCAATGTTTTTTCATAGAGCTTAGACAATGCACTCATCACACCCTCCTTTGTCTTTTCTTTTGAAATGTTGAAATCCACCAACGAAGCCAAGCACATATGCATTGTTCTCAGTGCCTTTCTGTCAAGATGTTAGAGTTTGTACTTTAATTCAAACTTGTTAGATCTTTAATATAATGTACTAGGACCACTGAAAGATAGACAAGCACAACATAAATAAATACACAAAGGTTTTTATCTTGGGAACCCACAAGGGAGAAAATTCCACAACTTCTTATGTATAGATTCGTCACTTAGTACAATGTCAAACAAAGATAGAAAAAAACAAAAATAAAATATCTTCTGTGGATTCTTCTTCTTCTTCCCATCAAAATTGTCTTTCTCTCTCTCTTCGAGCAAACTTGCTTATGTCATTGTGTGTCCAAATTAGGGAGGGAGCCTCCCTATTTATACTAATCATGTGTGTGAACTTTTTTCTCAACAGGGACAACTTCTCTAACTGACTGAGCTGACTTATCCTTATGGGAGACCAAAAATACATTTTACAGTATTTCCTTGAGTTCTATTGCCCCGAATTACAATTGAATATTTTACCTTGACTCTTAGATGACCAATTACATTAATGAAATCTCCAGTCGGAGGGAAAACATTCCTAAAAAGAGGAATAACAAAAGTAAAATAAAATATAATAATAATACTAATAATAACAATACAAAGAATATCTTCTAAAGTTAAATTTAAAACAACACTCATTCTTAACAAGGAAGGCATTCTTCTGACATAATCATCACCACAATTGGACACAATTTCTGGTCATCGTCATCATCGTTGCATCATCATCATCGTTGGATCATCATCATCATTGGATCATCGTCATCGCTAGATCATCCTCACTATTGGATCATTATGAATCTTGCATCCATTCTCATCTCATCGACCACTGATTAGTGACGTCTCTCGAATCTATACGTCCTCAGAAGTTCTACAAAGCCAACCATTTTTAATGGTGGATGTAGGCCTAGATCCCATCTAGGAATTCATCATCATATTTGCGATCAAGTCATTAAGGAGGTACATACCATGTCCACATTTTACATTTCCCAAGCAAGAAATTGCATCTCCTACTTTCATCTAATTGTATCCATATCATCTCATCATCTCGTATTCCTTCATTATGTCCCCAGGAAAACCTACGTCTTCCACCCATGGAGATCAATCCAGTAGCATACACGACATCATCCATATGTAGAGCATCCCAAGTACATATCATGTCCACCAGACAACCTACGTCTCCCACCTAGTGGGTACAATACAGGAACATCTTGTCTTCCACACAGTGGATATATCCCATATGTATTACATCTCTCTCTCGATCAACCTGTGTCTCCCACCAATTGGGTACATCCTAGGAACATTTGTGTCTCCCACCTCGTGGGTATAACCTATATGTATTATGACTCTCTCTTAGTCAACCTATGTCTCCCACCAAGTGGGTACATCCCAAGAACATATGCGTCTCCCACCCAATGGGTATAACCTATATGTATTACGACTCTCTCTTTCAACCTATGTCTCAAACATGTGGGTACATACTAGGAGTATCCTAGAATACATTACATCCTTTCATACCACCTGTGTCTCCCTCCATGTAGGTACATCCCAGGCGCATCCCATATGCTTTATGACCCATGGACCACCATCACCTTCACACATATGGGTAGAACGCAAGAGCATCTCAGACGCATTACATCCTTTTGTACCACCTGCATCTCCCACCATGTAGATACAACCCTGGTGCACCTGCTTCTTCCATACATGTCGCATCACTCCCTCTTTCGAGGAACATCGATTTGGATAAAACCAAGCTTCTCTCTGAAGTACTTGAACTTCACTCTCATTAATGTCTTGGTCAACACATTGGTTGTCTTCTCATCTATTGCCACATACTAGAGCTTCACTGCTCCTCTCTACACAATATCCTGCATATATTGATACTTGATCTCAATGTGCTTCACCTTGTCATGGAACATCGGGTTCTCAGACAACTTCACACAACTATGGTTGTTACAGAAGATACAAGTCACCTCTAACTCAATCTCAAACAAATATGGTAGTAGATTTATGAGCCATATTGCCTCACAACTAGCTGAACATGATGCAATATACTATAACTCAGTTATACTCAATGCCACACTTGACTACTTCCTTCCAAACCAGGAGATCATACTGGATCCCAAACTGAAGCATCACCCTGAAGTGCTCTTCCTATTTTTGGCACTACCTTCCCAATGCAAATCAACATAACCATGCATTTTAATCCTCTAATATGTCACATACTTGAGCCCATACTCAATTGTACCCTTCAAGTAGCTCAATACATATTTTGCAACAATCAAAAGAACACATATTCGATCTGTCAGAAACTGGCTCAATGTGTTCACGGCAAAGCATATGTATGGCCTTGTGCTCATCAAGTACATTAACAAACCAATCATCTGCATATACATCATGGCATCAACTGTCTCTTCAGAAGCATCACATAGTAGCTTCAAGTTTGATGTCATGGGTGTAGCAATGGTCTTTCATTCCATCATTCCAAGGCTCTTCAGAATATCTGCTACATACTTTCCATGACTAGTAAGGAATATCCCATCTGATCTCTACCACACCTCCAAACATAAGAAATTGTGCATCATTCATAGGTCCTTCATCTTGAATTATGCAACAAATATCCTCTTTGTATATGTAATGAGCTCATCCTCACCCGTTATAAATAGGTCATCTACGTATAGTAGCAGTATCATAATTGGTTTTCCATCCTCAACCTTGAAGTAAAGGTTGGAATATGCTTTACTCTTGGTAAATCCCAAGCTCATCAGAAAATTTCCCATCTTGTCGTACCATGTCCTAGGTGCCTACTTCAAACCGTACAAGTCCTTGTTCATCTTCCACACATGAGTTTGTCTTTCATGTGTCTCAAATCCTAGTGGTTGCTCCACGTACACTTCCTCCTCATATACACCATTCAAGAAATTTGTCTTGACGTCCATCTAGTGTATCTTCCATTTCATTACCGCAACTAAGGAAAGTAAAAATTTGATGGAAGTGTGCCTCGCAACAGGTGGAAATGTCTCCTCATAATCTATCCCTTCTTTCTGGGAGAATCCATGTGCTACAAATATTTCCTTGTATTTCTCTATGCTTCCATCTGGTGTATAATTGATTTTGTAGATCCACTTGGAAGCCACTACATACTTCGCTTCTAGTCTCAGCACCACCTCCTAGACAACATTCTTCATGATTGATTGATACTCTTCAATCATGGCATCCTTCCATTCCTTATTTTATACTACTTCCTCAAAGTTGGAAGGTTCTTCATCAATGATGTCACAAAGTAGTGCCACATAGTTGGAGAATGGTCTCGGACTCTTGATTTATATGGAAGTCCCCTCTTAGGAACCATATCTCTCTGCATCTTGTATTCATTATCATGCCCATGCTGGTATTTTCTTGTAGGATTCCTTCTAACGTGGTGGATATAAAACTATCTATGGTCTTGTCAATTCATGGTCTTCTTGGATCACGTATTTCATTATCATATCTCTAGTTCTAGGAACTTTGGTTTCTTCAACTTCTTCAAGGTGGAATTGTCTTGACTTGTTATAAGTCTATTCTTCATCAAAAGTAATGTCTCGGTTGGTTTCAATCTTCTTGAATCCTGGGAAGTATATTTGGTATGATTTTGAAGTTTCATTGTATCCTACGAATATGCCCTTCTTTCCTAAAGGGTATATCTTTGTCTTCTTTTCTTTTGGTACATCTATGTATATCGGGCAACCAAATATTCTAAGATGGTTGAATTTTGTTTTTTCTCCTGAGAAAGCTTCTTTGGGGTCTTGTTATCCAAGACATGGTGAGGAATTATGTTATGTACATACACAGTTGTCTTTGCTCCTTATGCCCATAGATTCATTGGAAGGTCCTGGTCATGAAGCATTTCCTTTAATGCTTCCATTATCGTTTTTTTCTTTTGCTCTGCAATGTCATTTTGTTGAGGATTGCAGGGAGCAATCATCTCCCACTTAATCCCAAATTCTTTACATAGATATTTGGATTCTTCTAAAGTCAATTCACTACCATTATCTAATTATAGAGTCTTGATCTTCCTATCAGTGTGATTCTCTACCAAGGCTTTGAAGTCCTTGATCTTATTAAAAAATTCATCTTTTCTTTTCAAAAAATAAATCCATGTTTTTGGAAAATAATCATCTATGAAAGAGACATAGTAGGCATACACGCTTAAGGAATTGGATGACATGGGGCCCCATACGTCTGAGTGGGTTGTATCCAAAATTTATTATTCCTTGCTTTCACTACTAGGGAATGGTTTCTTCACATTCTTCCCTTGCGCACATCCTTTGCAAATTCTGTCATGTTTTGTTTGAATCCCAGGTAGACCTAATACTACCTTGTTTGCAATTGGTAGTGCTCTATAGTGTACATGTGCAAGTCTTCGGTGTCATAGTTCGCTTGGTTCCATAGAGTCATGAATAAAGGCTTGTTCTAGTTGGCCCTTCAACTTGTACATGCCTCCCTCTTGCTCCCCAATTATTGTTTGTTAAAATAATGTAACTTCAGAAGATATTCCATTTGTATTATTATCATTCCTCCATTTGAAGATGTCCCTAATCTAATTGGCCATGTAAGAGTCATTGAAAGAATCAATGTAAACCTCCAGATGTAAGCCGGGTCAATAATACCCATGGGTCATTGTAATAAATATTGTTTGGGTGTCTTACTAGAAAATTCGGTCACACAATTCAGTCATGTTAGGGTTTAGGTCAAGTCAAGAGTCAAATATAAATAGGGAGGTGCTTCCTTCATTTGTATTCACTTCACTCAAGCAAGCTAGCTAGAGAGAGAAGAATAAGAACACTAGCAAGAGAGATAGAAGAAGTTGTATTAGGGTTTTACATTGTTTTGGTTGAGTTGTATACTAAGGAAGTTTTACTGGGCTTTCTCCCCCACTAGGGTTTCCCAGGATAAATATTTGTGTTATTTTGTGCGACTGTACTTGTTGTTCTTTCAGTGATCCTACTATTGTAAATTTTTTTAGAAAATTATCTAAGCAATCAAGAAAACTTAACATGGTATTAGAGCCACCCTAAAAGGAGACGCTGTACAGCTAGGGTTTATTGTTCCAAACAATTCCCTCGACAGATCAACCAGAAAAGAGATCTCATTCAACTCTCCCTAGGAGGGTGCATATTCTATGAAAACATAACTGAATTCTAAGAATTTTCATTTTTGGGCCCAACATTGTTGTCGAGAAGAAATAGGGCTTCAATTTCCTTGAGGTTCCATCATCAATCTTAGAAAAATAAAGATATAGTCTAGCTCGCCTTGAGGAGGCGCATATTTTCCACCACTCATCCCTACATGTGATTCCAACTGAAAAAAAAAATAGGGTTCATCCCGAAGAAGGTCAACTAGGAGCAGTCTTCTCCAAGTAAGTATTGTTCCTTCTAATTCCATTTGAGGCTCTCATTCTGTTAAATATGAAAAACAATACCAAGCTAGATGAGAAGCTTGAGGGTGTTGAAAACTTCATAGCATGGAAGTATCATATCATTCTCATCTTAGAAGAGAATGATCTAGAAGGATTCATAAAGGAGGAAGTTGCATAACCAGAAGGAGATGAAGCAAAGTCCAAGCACAAGAAGGATATGACCAAGGCTAAGAGGATCACAGATGAATCCATCAAAGATAACTTTATCCCTCAAGTATCTGCAAGGAGAACACCAAAGGAAATGTTTTATGCCCTATCCAACCTATTTGAAGTAAGAAATATCAACTGAGGAAGATGGCTTTTAGAAATCAACTGAAAGGTCTCCCAAAGAGAATGCACTCAAACTATGCAGTCTTACTTCACAAGAGTATCCCAAGTCAAAGAGCAGTTGGAATCTATTGGTGACATGATAGAAGAAGCATTAGTTGTAATGACCACCTCGAATGATCTCCCAAGAGAATGGGAATCTTTTATTCGAGGAATATGTTCCAAAAGAAAGATGACCAAGTTTTGAAAGTTGTGGGAAGAATTTGTTCAAGAAGAAGACAGAATAGCAGTGAGAGAAGACAAATTGAATGAAAATGAAGATCAAAATTTGGCATTCCACACCAAAGGCAAGAACAAAAGGAAGAATTATGATCATCCTCCCAGAAATATTCAAGGGTATCAAAAGAATAAGAGGATCCAGGAGGAATTCTCAGCTTTTGAATTCTTCACTTGCCACAAGATGGGACACATCTCCATAAATTGTCCTCTGAAGGAAGAAAAACTCAAGAAGAGGAACAAAATATTCTAGGCCCATGCAGCTGAAGAAAATGATCAATAAGATGAGTAAATAACTAAAGAAGATGAAGATTCTTGTGAATAATATGTTTTAATTTCAGCAATCATAGGTTTAGTATCACATGGTAGTGATACATGGCTAGTAGATAGTGGTTCCTCCAAGCACATGATTGGTTACAAGGAATCACTCTCTTGTCATGTACAGAAGGAGTCCCCACACAAAGTAATGTTTGGAAATGATTATCAATATCCCATCAAAGGAATGGAAGAAGCCTCTTATAAGTTGGACTCTGGAAATTCCACAAAGATGAAGGATGCCTTGTATGTCCCAGGACTAAAGAAGAATATTCTTTCTATCTCATCCTTAGATAAGAAAGGTTTCAGAGTTGCTTTTATAGATGGTGAAGTCCTAATGTGGACAAAATGAAAAACTATAGATGATGCAATAGTGATTGGAGTTGAAGAAGGAGGACTCTACATATTAAAGGGATATACAGATTCATCCTTTATGACTAGCACCATAAGCCCATGTGAATTATGGCACAAAAGAATTGCTCATATACATCACAAAGCATTGCCAATTGTGAGAAAGGTGGTGACATGTTTACCAGTGATCCAAGTAAACCATGAAGGAGTTTTCAAAGGATGTGCATAAGGAAAGAATACTATGAACCCTTATCCAAGCAGTGATAGTAAAGCAAAAGGGATTCTAGACACTGTCCACTCAGATGTATGTAGACCAATGAAAACTACTTCATTAAGTGGATATGTTTACTATGCTTCCTTCATTGATGACTACTCCTGCAAGACTTTGTTATAATTCTTAAAGAAGAAGGATGAAATGTTTGAGAAGTTCAAGGAGTTTAAGGCTCTTGTAGAAAACCTATCTGAAAATAGGATCAAGACCTTAAGATCAAATAATGGAGGAGAATTCACATGAGGTCAATTCAATGAGTACTCCAAAGAAGCTGGTATTAAGAGGAAGCTCACCATCCCCCGGTAATCCTCAACAAAATGGTGTGGATGAAAGGAAGAATAGATCTATCATGGAACCTATAAAAGCCATGATCCATGATTAAGAGCTACCTATGTACCTATGGGTAGAAGCATCTAGGACGGCAATATATGTACAAAAAAAATATCCCACAGTTCCCTTGGGAATAAGACTCCAAAAGAGATGTTTACCAGATAAAATCCCAAATTCAGTCACCTAAAAATATTTGGTTGGCTGGTATACATACACATCCCCAAGGAGAAGAGATTAAAGTTGGACCCTTCAGGAAAGAAGGGATTGTTTGTAGGATATAGTGAGTAGTCAAAGGCTTACCAAATCTATATCCTAGGATACCATCAAATTGAGCTAAGCAAATATTTCACATTTGACAAAGATACACTTTCATAAAATCAAGGAAAGACAAGGAATTCAAAGAGGAGCATGAAACTCTTGGAGCCGTAGAAGGTTCTAAACCAAACAAAAATGAAGAGGAAGAATAGATACTTGAGGACCATGACATAACAGAACCTTAGAGACCTAAAGAGTTTCCTAGTGAAATGATATCACACAAAAGAAGTCCTGCTTGGGAACGAGAAGTAATTGAAGAACCAAAAAGACATGGTGTTCCATATGGAACCATCAGAGAAATAAATAAGCCAAATCCATACCCTAGTTATGTGTATTTGATGTGTAATATTGTTAACAAAGAACCTACATGCTTTTAAGAAGCAACAAAGCAGAAGGAATAGGTAAATTCCATGATCGAGGAATACCAATCCATTATAAAGAACGATCAATGGGAAGTAGCACCAAGACCAAAGAACAAATCAGTAGTATCCTCGAAATGGATCTACAAAACAAAGCATGCAACAGATGACAGTATAGAGAAGTAAAAGGCAAGATTTGTATTTCACGGATTCCCTCAGAAGGAAGGAAATGACTATGATGAGGCCTTTGCACCAGTAGCAAGGTACACCTCAAGCAAAACCATCTTGGCATCCAAAATCAAGTGGAAGTTGCATAAGATGGATGTAAATACAACCTTCCTAAATGGAATGATAGAAGAAGAAGTATACATTGAACAACCGAGAGGATTTGAGATAGATGATTAGAAGACTCATGTATGCATACTAAACAAGGAATTATATGGGTTGAAGCAAGCACCCAAAGCATGGCATGAAAGAATTGATAGCTTCCTTATGAGTTTGGGATTTACCATGAGTAAACATTATTCCAACCTCTACTATAAGGTTAAGGATGATGGGCTTATGATATTACTACTATATTTGGATTGTATATTCTTGGTAGGTGTGTATAATCCCATCAACGAATTCAAGAAGAATCTCGCTGCATAATTTGAGATGAAATACCTTCGAATAATGCATTATTTTCCAGGTCTTGAAGTATGGCAGTATCCAAATGAGATTTTCCTAAACCAAGGAAAATATGTCGTTGAGATCCTAAAGAGATTTGGCATGATAGATTATTAGGCTATGACTATTCTGATGACAAAAAATTTGAAGCTTTTGAATGATGATTCTTTGGAGATAGTGGATGTTACCTTATACAGAAAGATTATTGGTTCACTAATGTCTTTGACCAATATGAGTCTAGATATATGTTTTGTTGTAAACACCCTAAGTCGGTATATGGTGGAACCCATACTAGTTCACCCAGTGGCATCAAAACATGTGATGAGGTACCTGAAGGGAACGTTAGATTATGGTCTCAGATAAGCATCATATGGTGAGATCATATTACAATTATTTACAAATACATATTGGGTAGGAAGTGTCGAAGACAAAAAGAGCACTTCATGATGTTGTTTTAGTTTGGGATCAGGCATGATCTCATGGTTAAGTAGAAAGAAGTCCAGTATTACACTTAGCACAACAGAGGATGAATATATTGCAGCATGTTCAGCTTGTAGCGAAGCAGTATGACTTTTCAAGATGTTGGTAGGATTATTTGATGTTGAGATAGATGTGACTGATATCCATTGCGATAATCAAAGTTGTATTATATGACAGAAAACCCAGTGTTTCATGATAAGTCGAAACATATCAAAATTAGATATCATTACATCCAAGATATGGTCCAGAAGGGCACTGTAAAGATCAAGTATGTTCCTACATAGGAAAAAGTGGCAGATGTGTTCACTAAGCCTTTTCCTCGAGTAAAGTTTGAATACTTTCAAGACAATCTTGGTGTATTCCAAAAGGACCTCACTCGAAAGAGGGAGTGATGATGACGTAGTAGGTTTCCTTTTGCAGTGGTGTGGTGGCTCAACCTAGGGTAGGGTATGCCTGGTTAGGCTTGTTTGTCCCGAAAGGGTTAGTAAGACAAACTAGGAATGTTTGATCCTAGGGGGATTAGTATGTCTAGCTAAGCATTTGGACCAAAATTATTAGTAATCCATACAAGGCATGTTTGGTCCCCAGGGAGATCCATATGTCTGAGTATACTTGTTTGGCCCTTTCAAGGTTTAGTAATCCAGAAAAGGATTTTTTGGTCCCCAGGGAGATCCATCTGCCTAACTAGGATTGTTTGGCCCGAAAGGGTTAGTAAGTTAGACAAAATACTGAGTGTATCTACTAGAGAACCCACCATGATGTTGCTTCAGATGTCCTAAGGGCAAGGTGATGAGATTCCAACACTCTATGCTATTACCAACATTTCTATGTTGATGAAGGCGATGAGATGCTAGCACTCTGTGTTGATTCTAGCATTTCTATGTTGATGAAGATGATGAGATGTTCGCACTCTGTGCTAATTCCAACATTTCTATGTTGTTGATGATGATGTTATTTCAACATTTCCATGTTGCTGATGATCATGATGTTCCAATACTTACATACTGATGTTGGAGGTGATGATCCAATACTTATGTTGCATATAATGATGAGTATCTAGTATTCACATACTGATGATGATGATGATGTTCTAGTACTTACATACTGATGTTGCAAATGATGATCCAGTACTGATGTTGCAGATGATTATGATGTTCGAGTATTCACATACTAATGTTGTAGATGATGATTCAGTATCCACATACTGATACTCTGGATGATGATGATGATGTTACAGTATTTATATACTAATGATAATGATGATGATGATGCAGTTCCAGATTGATGGTGAAGATGTATGATGTTGTTCCAAAAATTCCTATGACATATAGAAACTCACCAGTTAGTTGTAGAGTTTTTGTTGTGGTTGTTGCTAATGAAGAATACCTTCCTAGTTAAGAGGGAGTATTAACATAATGTAAGTTCAGAAGATAGTTTATTTGTATTATTGTCATTCCTCCATTTGGAGATGTCCTTGATGTAATTGTTCATGTAAGAGTCATTGAAAGAATCAATGTAAACCTACAGATGTAAGTCGGGTCAATAGTACCCATGGGTCATTATAATAAATATTATTTTGGTGTCTTACTAGACAAGTCATCCCTATCAGTTAGATAAGTTGGACTTGTTAGGGTTTAGGTCAAGTCAAGAGTCAAATATAAATAGGTGGGAGCATCCTTCATTTGTATTCACTTCGCTCAAGCAAGTTCGCTAGAGAGAGAAGAAGAAGAAGAGCGCCAAAAAGAGAGATGCGAAGTTGTCTGGGAGTTTTACACTGTTTTGGTTGAGTTTTATACTAAGGAAGTTTACTGGGTTTTCTCCCCCACAAGGGTTTCCCAGGATAAATATTTGTGTTCTTTTGTGTGATTGTACCTGTTGTTATTTCAGTGATCCTACTATTGTAAATTTTTTTATAATATCATCTAAGCAATCAAGAAAACTTAACATTGTTGCATCATCAATTGTCTTTCCTTTTGGCCACATGATTACTTGGCCATCAACAAATGAAACACGAAATCCTTTGGAATCTAGTGCTAAGATGGAAAGGATATTCTTATTTAAACCTAGTACATAGAGAACATCCTTCATGTTCATTTATTTTTCTAAGTCCAACTTGTAAGAAGCTTCTCTGCTTCCTTTTATGGGGTATTGGTCTTCATCTCCTAATTTCACTTTGTGAGGTGGCTCATATTCTGATAGGTTGATAAAATATTATTTGTAGCATTTCATGTTCTTGGAATCTCCACTCTCCACAATCCAATCATTGCTTGCATGGGTGACGGTACCTGTAAGAGATGAGATCAAAACATATTCTTCATCACTTGGAAAATCTTTGCTTCTCCTTTTCCTTTATGGTTCATTTTCTTCATAAAGGTGAGCATGATGCTTTCTTGTTTTGTTTATTCTTGAGGATCCCTTGTTTCTGGGACAATCTCTTACAAAGTGGACTTTCTCATCACATGTATAACATCTAAGACTGGAGAAGTCACATTTAGATCTTTAATTATTTTGGAATATTTTAGGCCTTTTGTGAGGTTGATCCTCCTTCTTGCTTCAGTCATTCTTTGCATGAGATGTTATTCCTTGGTCATCATTAGCTCCCATCTTCTCTTCTCTTAATACTAGTTGAGCTTATTCTTTAGTCCATTCCTCCCATAATATACTGATCTTGATAAGTTTCTTTTTGGCTCATATTTCATAGATAAAAGAGTCCCATGATTTTGAGAGACCATTTAAGGTGGTCATTACAATCTCTCCTTCTTAAACACTCTCTTCAATGGATTCAAGTTTCTCCTTTATTTGTGAGACCATTGAGAATTAGGATTTAATGGTCTCTAAGTCTTGGATCTTCACATTCTTGAGTTGATTCCTCAAGGTCAACTTTCAGTTGATGTTCTTCCCTTCATAAAGCATCAAACATCTTCTTAGGATCCTTTAATGAAGATACTTGAGGGATGAGATGATATTTTATGGATTCTACAATAATCCTCTTGGCTCTTATCAAATTCTTCTTATGAGCAGCCTTATACTCATCTCCCTCTGGTTCTGGAACCTCCTCAATGGCATACTTGTCCAAGTCATGCTCTTCTACAATAAGAGAGATTCTATACTTCCATGCTCGGAAGTTGTTATCCCCTTCAAGCTTATCCTCAAGCTTGGTATGATTCAACATCTTGATATGATAACCTCATGGAAATAGATCT
Organism: Pseudotsuga menziesii; assembly: GCA_001517045.1. Taxonomy (NCBI): domain Eukaryota; kingdom Viridiplantae; phylum Streptophyta; class Pinopsida; order Pinales; family Pinaceae; genus Pseudotsuga; species Pseudotsuga menziesii. The sequence continues at coordinate 181,361 of LPNX010838584.1, read as the reverse complement.
TATTGATTTGAGATACCCAAATTGCTTCTTGACTTGGTTGACCTAGGGTTTGACAAGGAAACCCTAATTTTTCAAACTTGGAATATTGAAATTCTTCCTAGATAGAAAGATGTGACTCCTTGAAGTGAGTTGTCTAGTGGTGTCTTTTTCCCGGATTGGTGGATGGATGCTCCAAAAATCAGATGCCCTAGTTTCTCCCAACAAAAGTGATGAGGTAAAAAATAAAACTACTTCAACCTAAGATCTTTCTCCACCAAAATATGTGCTCCTTGAGGTGAGTATTCCTAGCCATATTTTCTCAAACGTTTGTGGAGAAAAATGTTGGATCTTGGAAACCCTAGTTTCCGTAGTTGCACATTTCCTTCTTTCAGGGTGGCTCTAATACCATGTTAGAGTTTGTACGTTACCTAAAACTTGTTATATATATTTAATCTAATGTACTAGTATCACTGAAAGATACACAAGAACAACATAAATAAAGACATAAATATTTTTATCCTTGGAAAACATAAGGGACAAAACCCAACAACTTTGTCTATATAGATTTGTCACTCAGTACTATGTCAGACAAAGATAGAAAAAACAAAGATATGATGTCTTCTGTAGTTTCTTGTTCTTCTTCCCAACAAACTTGTCTTTCTCTCTCTCCCTCTCTTGGAGTGAACTTGCTTGTGGTTCTCTATGTCCAAATGAGGGAGGGTGCCTCTCTATTTATACTGATCACGTGTGTGACCTTTTTCCTCCACAAGTCTGAATTCTCTAACTGACTGGACCAACTTGTCCTCGTGGGAGACCAAAAATACATTTTACATTATTTCCTTGGGGAATATTTACCCGACTTATAGTCATAGGTTTTACATCAACTCTTACTTGACCAATTACATTAATGGCATCTCTGATTGGAGGGAAAACGTCCCTGAAAGGAGGAATAAAAAAAGTACAATAAAGAATAATAATAATAATAATACAAAGAATATCTTCTGAATTTACATTTACAACAACAAAATAACCTCCCATTCTTCGTCCTTCATAGTTGTCGACCATTTTTCTTTTTCTCCCAACAACACGAATAGATCCTTTCGGTACAAATAGTCCTCCATTTTCATCTTCCATAACTGGTAGTTTTGGCCGTTACATTTTTCTACCCTAAACTTTCCTTATTTTTCCATTGCTCCCACTAGAATTAGAAACCCTTCTTTCCTCCGAGTTTACCAACCAAATAAACCCTAGAAAACTCATGTGGAAAAAAACCAACCAATGAATATATTCATTCATGGCTAAAATCGACCATCCAGTCCAAGTGAGATAGCTAAGATTACTTGACATCTGAGAGGTTTTACCCCGACTCTTACATGACCAATTACATTAATTTAATTTCGATCGAAGATAAAATATCCCCGAAACGTGGAATAACAAAAGTACAATAACATATAATAATATTAATACTAATACAAAGAATATCTTTTGAATTTACATTTACAACAACAAAAGAATCTCCCATTCATCATCCTTCATAGCCTTCGATTGTTTTTCTTTTCTTCCCAATGGTATGAATAGATCATTCTGGTACAAATAGTCCTCCATTTGCATCTTCCATAATTGGTGGTTTTGGCCGCTAAATTTATCTACCCTAAACTTTCCTTCTTCTACCATTGCTCCCACTCAAACTAGGAACCCTTCTTTCCTCTGAGTTTACCAACCAAATAGACCCTAGAAAAACCCATCCGGGGGAAAACAACCGAGCCAAGTGAGTTAGATAATATTACCTTCTAGGCCACTTACAATGGATAATTACAACCCTATAAATAGGGTTCACTAAATGCAAATAGAACTAGCAAGAAACCACAGGCTACCAAAACCACATACATCCTTTCTCACTCCCGAGTGAGGGTTAACCCTAAAATTGGTAATACATCAATGTCTCATTCTTTATGGATTCTACAAGTGCTCAACTCCAAGACATCTATTCATACTTTCTGGCATGTAGTAGATACCTTGGTGTCAACTATCATCAATGGTGGGTTGCCTCGTGTTTGTTAATGGTATACAACAATGACTGGTAACCAAATGGTGCCCCCCATGTTCAACTTCATATTTATTCACATGGATAGGATTCTTACCTTTCAACATTTTGGATGGAATACCTTGGACCAACAATAGAATTCATGTATTTTTATATTTCTCGAGTTGCACAAGACCTTACCATACATTAAGGTATTTTTTAAGGATTCAAATAATATACCTAAGTATAATATTATATGATATTATTTTGATTGAAATAAGCATACATATAGATAGGTAGGTGAATGCTAAATAATACTCACATATAATTTACTACTAAAACATGTAAATTTCGATGAATATTATATTTAAAAAACATATTTTATGTAAATATAGGCAATTTTTAGAATAAAAAACAACTAATATAATTTTGAAAAAAAAAAATAGCCAATTGGTGAAATTTCAACCCTAAACAATATGCTTCAATATATTATCTGACATTAATACTACCCAGAGGACTAGTTTCACTCATTTCAATTACAATTGTTCTCCTAATATATGTTGAGACATAGATCCACTATGTATTTGTTTCTTTTCTATGACCTCTTGATTGACATGGATCCACTATGTATCATTGTCATGACCATGATCCCATATTATATATACTATAGGGATCCATTGTGTACACTTTTTTGTGACCATAATTTTATATCTACTATATATGTCATGGATTTGCAATGTACTTGATTTGGAAGCCATGTTCAATTACATATGAGCATGGGTATGCCTGCCTAAGGGAAGGGAAATTTTCGACACATTTATCTCTATTATAGGTACCTCTTTCGACCAATGATTAGGAAACTCAACCTTTATATCACTTGATTCCCCTCCATTGGAATTATAATTTATTTTGTCCATAAGCTCCCCTTCTGACCTCACACATTAGGGGGAATTTATTTTAGTGTAAATTGGCACTTCCTCATGTTGTGATGACAATATCCCTAGACGACACCTAAGATTTCATGATCGATCACAAACACAAACCTTCAAGCATGGAAGAGCCCATAATTTAACATTATTTGATGGGTTGAACACCCTTGAGAAGACTCTTTCCCATTTCCCCTTGCAAATAATAAAGTTCATTAATGTTTTTGTTTTCAGAGTTAGTCATGTTAAAAGATGAGTTGGAGAACCTATGTGAGGAGTTTGATCTCGACGTTTGGGGTTGAATAGTGCATCCCATATTCAAGAGGAAACACAAAGGAGTCTTAAAATATTACATGTTGTATGAAGCTAATAAATAGTCATTGATGGACATACCATCCAACACATGAAGGCCAACTTCTTTATTTTTAATGAATTCCCATCAGATTTAAAAAGATTCTTGATTTATTTTAACCTATAAACATAAAACTAAGAAGATTTTAAAATTCAAAGCTTAAACTTAATAAATATTACATTCATACTATTAATTAACTTATTTGGGGCTAATTCCATATTAGAAATAATATTAATATTAAATTTAATAATACAATGACATTATTAAGTAATAATGTTAACATTAATGATGATGTTTTAAAAAAAGGATGATGGCAGAAGGAATGGAGCAGAAAACCCTAAACATATTGTATTGGTTGATTCAACAAAGATCTTGGAGTCAATCCATCCATCAAGATGGCCTAATATCAACCAAGAATAATAATAAAAAAGTGGGAACATTAGTGCTATATTTCGTAAAGTATATGTTTTCCTGTTTATTTTTTACTATTTTCCTATTGTTAGTCTAGATCTAGGGGTTTCCTTTTATTTTTCTGGTAGTTTCTTTTCTCCATGTCAAATAAGAAGAAAAAATATGTCAAGCCTTGCCAGCTTGAACTGGTATTTATGACCAAACCTAAACCTATTTCCTCCAAAGTGTCGGTTGAAAAGTTGTTAGAAGATACTAAAAAGCTGTCAGGAGGTACTGACTTTGTTGACAAAGGTCTGCAACTCTCAACTGATGGAGTACATGGTGCATCTGGAAAGAGTCGTTTGGACTTTGGAGCCAGTAAAGTTCAAGTGTCGTCTCCAAACCCTAATGTGCATTCACCTATCTGTGATAGTTGGATTTTGACGAATGTTCCAAAGAAAGGAGGGTTAGCTTCGGGTGAAGTGGTGCAGGAAGTTATCACTAAAGTAGCTAAACATACTCCACAGAAATCTAGTTTTCATCGTCGGTGTCTACATGTGAACATTACTGGTGAATGAGTGCACAATAGAAGGAGACTCAAAGCTTTTAAGGTTAAGCCTGATTTAGAGGGTTATACGGTTGGTCATGATATTACTCTAAATAAGTTTGAAGGATTGTCCAAGATGGATCTGGTGGGTAGAGTGGATTATGTAAAGTTGAATAGGGTGGAAATGATTAATTAGGTGACAGAAAACCAGAAACCTCTATTGGATTATAGGCTGCAAGTTCTTTGGATTTCAAATGGGTGGTTCTGTTTTATTTTTCTATTAGAAGATCATGCCTAGAAGATCCTTGACAAGTTTTGGATCATAATGGATGGTTTGATTGTTTTATGGCGCTGGTCAATCGATTTTAATTCTCAAAAATAGAAAATCGCCAAGAGTCACATTTGGTTTCTCTTACCAAGTTTCCCAATTCAGTTTTGGTCGAAGGAAATTCTCAAAAACCTGGCCAATCATCTAAGGAAATTCATCCATGTAGAAAATGAGATGCACCATTCTGGAGATAAGAGATAGGTGGAAATTTTGGTGGAGTTTTATACGGCAGATGGTGTGTAATAGCTGGAAGTTTGAAGGGTCTTGTTGTAACTGTTATCTTTTTCTTTGATTCTAAATGAATAGCAGGAATAATGTTTTTTTTTCTATTGAAAAAAATGTTAACATTAATGATATTAATATTATTAACCAATAATATTCATATTAAATTTAATATCAATAATATGTAATATGTAATATTATAAATGAATTCATATAAGGTTAATTTCATCTTAGAAAATATAATATTATTATTTCATAATATTAACATCAAATTTAATAATTCATATTAATAATTTTTAGTATTAATATTATCAAAAGATAAAACTAAAATCCTAAAAAATATTTAAAATTAGAAACCTATTAGATCCTTAAGAAATCAATAGTAATAATAATATTATTATTACTAATATTATTAATATTATTAAAAAACCTTTTAGCTAGCAAACTAAACCCTAGATGTATCCTTAGTGTTTTTTAATTAGGTTTAAAACTGGGGTACATGATTTACTTAGCTTCCATATGTCATCTATGTTTCGGTTTTTAGGGTGTTTTTCTATCTCTATGGTTTCTTGAACCTTCCATTTTCTGTAGCGGTTGATGTTTGCAATAACCCTAGTGTTCTCTACAACTAGATGGTGTTTAGAGTATTTTGAATGCTCTGCTAGCGACAATTTCTTTATTACTTCATGAACGATGTCTGCATTGTGTTCCTTCATTCTTTTCTATAGTGATCTACATGTCTTGTTGACATAAACCTTTCCAAAATCACATGGTATCGAATACACACCCTTTTTTCTTTTTGGTTCCATCTGGTCTTTCACAAAGGAATCTTAAAATCTTACATACCATCCAACACATGAAGGTCAACTTCTTTATTTTTAATGAATTCCCATCAGATTTAAAATGATTCTTGATTTATTTTAACCTATATACATAAAACTAAGAAGATTTTAAAATTCAAAACTTAAACTTAATAAATATTACATTCATACTATTAATTAACTTATTTGGGGCTAATTCCATATTAAAAATAATATTAATATTAAATTTAATAATATAATGACATTATTAAGTAATAATGTTAACATTAATGATGATATTTTAAAAAAAGGATGATGGCAGAAGGAATGGAACAGAAAACCCTAAACAGATTGTATTGGTTGATTCAACAAAGATCTTGGAGTCAATCCATCCATCAAGATGGCCTAGTATCAACCAAGAACGAAAAAAAAGTGGGAACATTAGTGCTATATTTTCGTAAAGTATATGTTTTCCTGTTTATTTTTTACTATTTTCCTATTGTTAGTCTAGATCTAGGGGTTTCCTTTTATTTTTCTAGTAGTTTCTTTTCTCCATGTCAAATAAGAAGAAAAAATATTTCAAGCCTTGTCAGCTTGAACTGGTATTTATGACAAAACCTAACCCTATTTCCTCCAAAGTGTCAGTTGAAAATTTGTTAGAAGATACTAAAAAGCTGTCAGGAGGTACTGACTTTGTTGACAAAGGTCTGCAACTCTCAGCTGATGGAGTACATGGTGCATCTGGAAAGGGTCGTTTGGACTTTGGAGCCGGTAAAGTTCAAGTGTCGTCTCCAAACCCTAATGTGCATTCACCTATCTATGATAGTTGGATTTTGATGAATGTTCCAAAGAAAGGAGGGTTAGCTTCGGGTGAAGTGGTGCAGGAAGTTATCACTAAAGTAGCTAACCATACTCCACAGAAATCTAGTTTTCATCATTAGTGTCTACATGTGAACATTACTGGTGAATGAGCGCACAATAGAAGGAGACTCAAAGCTATTAAGGTTAAGCCTGATTTAGAGGGCTATATGTTTGGTCATGATATTACTCTAAATAAGTTTGAAGGATTGTCCAAGATGGATCTAGTGGGTAGAATGGAGTATGTAAAGTTGAATAGGGTGGAAATGATTAACAGTGGGTGACCAAAAAACCAAAAACCTCTATTGGATTATAGGCTGCAAGTTCTTTGGATTTCAAAGGGGTGGTTCTGTTTTATTTTTCTATTAGAAGATCATGCCTAGAAGATCCTTGACAAGTTTTGGATCATAATGAATGGTTTGATTGTTTTATGGCGCTGGTCAATCGATTTTAATCCTCAAAAATAGAAAACACTAAGAGTCACATTTGGTTTCTCTTACCGAGTTTCCCAATTCAGTTTTGGTCGAAGGAAATTCTCAAAAACCTGACCAATCATCTAGGGAAATTCATCCATGTAGAAAATGAGATGCACCATTCTGGAGATAAGAGATAGGTGAAAATTTTGGTGGAGTTTTATAGGCAGATGGTGTGTAATAGCTGGAAGTTTGAAGGGTCTTGTTGTAACTGTTATCTTTTTCTTTGATTCTAAATGAATAGCAAGAAGAATGTTTTTTTCTATTGAAAAAAATGTTAACATTAATGATATTAATATTATTAACCAATAATATTCATATTAAACTTAATATCAATAATATGTAATATGTAATATTATAAATTAATTCATATAAGGTTAATTTCATCTTAGAAAATACAATATTAATATTTCATAATATTAACATTAAATTTAATAATTCATATTAATAATTTTTAGTATTAATATTATCAAAAGATAAAACTAAAATCCTAAAAAATATTTAAAATTAGATCCTTAAGAAATCAATAGTAATAATATTATTAAAAAACTTTTTAGCTAGAAAACTAAACCCTAGATGTATCCTTAGTGTTTTTTAATTAGGTTTATAACTGGGGTACATGATTTACTTAACTCCCATATGTCATCTATGTTTAGGTTTTTAGGGTGTTTTTCTATCTCTATGGCTTCCTGAACCCTCCATTTTCTGTAGTGGTTGATGTTTACAATAACCCTAGTGTTCTCTACAACTAGATGGTGTTTAGAGTATTTTACCATGCTCTGCCAATGACAATTTCTTTATTATTTCATGAACACATCATGCATTGTGTTCCTTCATTCTTTTCTATAGTGATATACATGTCTTGTCGACATAAACCTTTCCAAAATCACATGGTATCGAATACACACCCTTTTTTCTTTTTGGTTCCATCTGGTCTTTCACATGGTCCAACATTCTTCCAAAGGACTTATGTGGAGTGAAATCATCCTTAATATTTTTCTTTCGCAAGATATTGGTTATTTTGTCAATGATCCCTTGATTGTATGGAAGACTAATAGATTTAAGATTGTCATCATTTCTTTCTTTTCTTTTCTTTTCTTATCTTTCTGGGATTTCTCAATGGTTTTACGGATTTGTTTTTAGTCATAGCCATTCTTCTTGAAAACTTCTACCAAGTGTTCTAGTTCCTGAGACAAATGTGTTGAGTATGAGATTTATTTATCCCTAATCGCTAGAGTATTTATAAAACCTAACTTTTGGGCTAAATTATGATTGGAATCTTCCTGAATGTACTTATCCATGTGGGTATTTTTTTAACACTTGATGTGATAATGTTCCATCAACGTTTCTTGTGAGAAGGACATCTAAGAAAGGATTTTTTCCATCCTCTTCTACATCCATAGTGAATTGTATGTCATTCAAATAGCAATTCATATGTACCAACAATTATTTCAAACTCTCATTTCCATGTGTCCAAATGAAATGCATGTCGTCAACATATCTTCTCCATTGTTCTGGTTTCATCGGGGATGTGGTGATGGATTTCTCCTCAAAGTATTCCATAAATATGTTTCCTACAATGGGACAAAGAGGGGATCCCATTTCTACATCGTTTGTTTGTTCATAAATGTCTCCATGAAAGTTAAAGTAAGTGGATCTTACACATACTTCAACTAGTTGTGTCACTGTGTTGCATGTGAGCCTTATTGTGACCCTGATGGCTTCATCTACTGGAATCTTAGTGTAAAAATAAATGACATCAAGGCTAGCTAAAAAATCATTCTCCTTCAATCGTGTTGTCTTTAAATTCTATACAATTTGTGAAGTCTTTAATAAATGACTGATAAATACCAAAGGGCTTGAGCTTTTCTACAAAAATGTTTTCTAGACCATACGAGGGAGACCCAATGGCATTAAAAATAGGCATGAGAGGACAATTATTCTTGTGAATTTTTGGCAACCCATATATGTGCAAAATCACTCAATTTTTCATAATGATTTTCTTCTTATTATTCTCATTGAGTGAGAAGTCTCTTATTGTCGTTGTTATATCTTTTATGATCTTATTATTGGGATCCTTAGTAATTTTCCTATAATTTCCACTAGTTCAATCATCTTTTTGTTACAATCCTTCTTGTCCATGACCACACAGGCATTACCTTTTCCTGACCTCAAAATTGCAATTTCCTGGTTTGTCATGATATTTCGAAGGGCTATTTTTTGTTCCACACTTAGGCTCTAGCCTTTCTTAAAATGAGTGAACAATCATGTCTAACCTCCTCTGCTTTATCTTCAAGGAGTGAAATAATAGTGTCCACTGTCCTCAACACAACAGATAATATCTTATCTTCATGAGGAATAATCTTGGGAGCCACAATGAAATTTAAACCACGCGCAAGAACCTTATTCTAGACTTCATCCAAATCATATTTAGAGATATTGACTATGGATCACTTAATTCCATTTCCAAATGTCTTTTTCCCATCTTCGATCGAATTTTATTTGTCTTTTGTTAGTGTTTCCTCTTTATCGTTGTCTCTATGCGCATCTCCATTGTCATTTCTCATCGTTGAGTGATCTCTGCTACTGTGTGTGTATCCATTGTCATTGCTAATCACCAAGGGATCACTTATGTTTGGTTTGCCTTGACCTTATACTACAAAACTTCTTGGATTGTTTTCTAGTTAACTGTATTCTCAAACATATGGTTAACACTAAAGTCAACACATGACGTGATGCATATCCAGATGTCCATGGGTATGTTATTGGTTAGTTATTAGTTATTATTTTCTCATCTTTGCATCTCTTCAAAAAGGTTAAGTCAGCCAAACCATGAGCAATTTTAAGTCTCTTTCTTTTAAAGGATCATATTTCATTCAGTCTATCCCTACCATTCAGGGACATGAGAACTTCATTAATGTTTATGTTTTCATAGGAAGTCATGTTGAAAAAGGAGTTGGAGAACCTGTGTGAGGAGTTTGATCTCGACGTTTTGAGATGAATAGCACAACTCATCTTTAGGAGGAAACACAAAGGAGTCTCAAAATATTACACGTTTGATGAAGATAATAAATAGTCATTTCCAAGAAAAATAAGACTTGTGCATCTTTTTCTATTGTAAGGTGTGTGTCACACATGCTTCTCTTTAGCACAACACGTGCCCCTACAAAGACGACCAATATATATATAATTGAAAAAGTGGAATTAAATTAGTTTCCGAGTTAGTTGGTCTCATTTGAAACCTACAAAATTGATTGGTAACCATCACAACTATCCCAAACATGCAATAAAAAGGGATTATATGGACCAACACATGGGGAACAACCATTCATTGTTATGCTGGAGGAATCGCACCACTGTATTGAATCCATTGATCCCTCATTCCCTTAGTGACCCCTGTATCTGAGTACCATTTACATAAGTGATTGAAGTTATCATTCTCATATGATGTCACATGCCCCAATTTTGCAAAAACAATATTATCTTATTTGATTTTTATTTAAGGACAATATGTTAAATTTTATGCTAAGTTGTAATTGATGACTCAACAGAGTCAAGGATATTTAATGTAATTCTGGATATTTTAATTATAAATAAATAAAGGTGGAGACAACAGCTTAGGAGAGCTGTTAAAAGAGTGTTTACTGGTCAAATTGGTGGAGGAGACTGGGTGGAGAGCAAACAGACATGTGGCAGCATCCTCAAACCACTTCCAACTGTTGCAGGTGGCAACCTCCCTACATTTGGGGTCATGATTCCCCAAGAAAGTGGAATCAGAGCAGGTGGCTCAATTAATGACAACTGACCCAAAAGACCTAGGCATTCTTTACAAAAATGCCCATTGAAGAGAGCTGAGGCTGCTCATTCTAGAGAAGTGATCATTCAGGTGAACGTACTTCAGAGAAATTCAATGGAAGGGAATTGTGGAAAGAGTTTGAGGGGATAACTGCTAAGTGATCTAGTGCAGCTTTTCAGCTGAAGGATCTTACTGCTGAGTGCAGATTGTTTTACTGAGTCATTGGACTAGTCTATTGTTTGCATGCTCCACCGGTTCTTAGCCAAGAAGACCAGGAACAGGCTCGAGGGTCCTAAGGAAGCGTTGTTTGAGCGCTCTCCAAGAGTTTGGTAGGGAGGAATGGCCTCCTAACGTTGTTGTTGTCTATCCTAATCAGGTTCTACATTATTTTGTTTTACTATGTTAAATAGTTAAATCTGAATCTGACTATTAAATGAATTTTAAATATTTAGTTGTAAAATGTTAGAGTTAGTAATCTTTTAGACTATCGAAGAAATGAATCTGAAATAGTAATATGTTAAGATGGAAAAAAATTCTAATCTGTGTTTTTCCACACCCAGAAGGACCAGGCCGTACTCTAGCACAGATAGAGTACTTATAGTGGATGAAGAAAATGTTAAGAGATTGAGTAGAATAGATGTGATTCTACATTTCATAATAGCAGAGTAATTAATTTAAGTATGTAGATTATTATTAAAAAGAACAATAATCTGGTTATCTATGTTATTGTTTTACAAGCTTATGTATGTAAATATACTAGAAAATAATTAACAGTAATCTAGTACAGGTAGAAGGGTTAATATGTTAAGAAAATACCTTAGTAGATAAGATGTTGTGTTTACAGACAGTAGATGATTCTTTTTATTCAAGTTAAAATATGCTGGAGGTTAAACTATGTTATATTATAGATATATTCATTTGTGTATATCTAGTAACTATTTGCAATGCAGTAGAAATATCACAGTAAAGCTACTTTGTTACATTCAGTTAAATAAAGAAATAAACTACAAATACTTAGTTTTTATTTACTAATAATATCAACTAAACTAAGTCTAACAAATACTATAAACCAAGTAGGGTGTTATTAAAGTATTTAAATGATAAAGAACAAACTAAGTTACAGAGTCTATGTATATCTTTTAAAAGAACTCTGAATAAACTCTATCTATCATTTATTAAATAAAAACAATAAGAATATCATAATAACTAACATAAAAATAAATATCTACTTATGAAAATAATTGTTTTAAATTTAACAAACAGGTTATACTTGTAAAGGTAAACTACAGGGTCGAAACCCTAAACCAATATTATTTTTACAAATGACAAACATTTAAGCTATAATCCAATTACTTGGATTATTTATTAATAAACAATTAAACTAATATAAATTGTTTACAGTCCATTAAGGACAAATGAAAAGACAAATGTAATGTTACAACTGGAAATTTTCACGACACACCTGTAACACTAATTAAAAAAAAATTAACAAGTAATAGAACCTATTAAAAATAAATTGAAAGATTTATTTAAACAACGGTTTCATTCAGGAAACCCTAGCTCGTATTTCCCGAGCAAATAAGTAAATATTACAAATATATCATGACTGAGTTACAGTCCTAAAATAAATAACCATATTATATACAAAAAATATAGTAAACAGTAAATTTCATTATTAACAGTCAGTTAGGGATAACCCTAACTTGCACAGAGTCAATATACAGTATACTGCAAAAACAAGTCTAAGCTCAAAGACAAAACTATCTTAAAAACTATTGCATTACATTGACAGGCCGTAAGGCTAGAAATTTAAACTATTTACAACACCCAACTCACGGCCGGGACTACCCATCGACTTAGCGAGGGTTTGAAGACATAATAAAACCAACAACAACCTTTAAAAAGAAACTGCATAGCTAATGGAAAAACTGGACAAGTTTCCAAGCTTGGGTTTCACCATTGACAACCCTGTTACAAGCAGGGAAAGAACCCAATTGTTGAACGCAGGGCTTAATGGATTGAAGCCACGGCCTTCAAAGACAGCCAGCAATTTCTTCATCATGGAATGTAAGCACAGTCTCAAGTTCCTGCAAAGAAAACACAATGCTGTGTGTTAAATTCAAACTCTTTTTATTTAAAAACCTAACTGTAAACATGATTTTACTGTGAGATTTTCTTTCTGAAAATAACACTAAATATTTACCTTAGATAAGAGTGTCGAACAGTCTAGCGAAGGAGTGTCACTAACTGCAAAGTGCTCATACGAATCTCCAAACCCTACGACAACGAAGCAGCACAACCAACAGCAGCGAAGCCTCAGCTTCACACAGCAGTGATAGGCCACGGAAAAAGGAAAAATGGAGTTACAGACAGGACGCAAGCTAAGTGAAAACGAAACCAACAAACTCTTGCAGAGTAAAAACCCACAGTTACAAAGGAATAGCAGCAAGACTGAACACCGAAGTCTACAGCAACGTTAAACCCAAGAGTTGGAGCAAGATAGAACATGGAGAACACTCACGGCCGCCATGAGACCTTGCAGAACATCCCGAAGGACAGTGTGAACATCAGAGGTAAAATGACAAAGCGTTTAGGGTTACAAGAGTTATATACCACCAATACATGGCTAGGAGGTGACCACGTGCCCTCAAATATTCTAACCATGCGTGGGTCGATTCAATAGTTCACCTGCGTTCCAATCATTCTAATTATTTAAACAATGATTCATTCACAAACTTTGTATAAGTTATGATGTTAGAATAATCCGTCGGGATTATTGTAAATAAATAATAAATAGGAATATGAATAGATAGGAAGGTGAAAAGGATGGTTCTCAACCGCCACATTGTAATGTATAAATAAATGTTTTAGCCATGAATAGAATAGAATCAGGAGTTATTACCAACAAGTGGTATCAGAGCGTTGCCATAACTTCTGCATGTTTCCAGTCTGCTCATTCATCTGCCCTTTCCTTAGCGTGCATATTGCATGCATTGGTGCATGCACTGGCTGCTCTAACGCTCCGCTCAGCCCCATCCAATCCATCCACTGCGTGATGTGATAATCCGCTCCCTTTGCTGCACTATTGCATTTTTTGTGAAGGAATACAGAAAACCTATTTTTCTGTGACCATAAAGAATATCAGTGCGCCATCACCAAGTTGCTGCGAGCTCAGTTTTACCAGAAATTTATTTTGCGTTCTTTTCCATAAGTTTTTATGCCTTGTATTTTCATCCTCTTTTGCCCTATCCAATAAAGAGAAATCATTGGATACCTACTGTAATTTGTTGGAGTTTTTAAGCTGTTGACTCATTATACTCCTCCATCTAAAGCTGCGTGACTCCTCCAACTGAAGCTGAGAGCATATTGCCGCGACCTCTCATCTACACTCTTTCCTATATGCCACTTACTGTTTATTTGTATCTTGATGCTGTGATATATGTTAAAGGCTGCGATATAGTGAGAGGACTGAATGCTGAAATAGCATGGTGGAAAGAAAAACCCTAATTAGCGTGAGTTCTAATCCTTTTTGTGTTCATGACCTATCAATCTCTGCAACTCCTTCGCGGTATCTTGGAGGATACCAATCGTTGAGTCATATTGTGATATCTCCATTGATAAGGTTGAGCTAAGATTGTGCATTGCTGCACGTATTGAACCATTGTTTCCTTTATGCTTTTAAAAAATGTACCTGCGAAGATATGTGGAGTTTCGGGGAATGTCCGATGGAACGTGGTAGTGTGATCGCTTCTTGTTGTGGCGATTTGTACGTATTCCTAAACTGAGATATCATGAAGTATGATGTTCACAATAACATTTGGACTGATGTGGCTTCTCTTCCTCTGAGTTGCGACATGAACAGACTGTGTTGAAGAGTAATATAATTTGAAGACTGCAGTGGTATAATTTGAAGACTGCAGTGGTATCAGAATGAAGACTGCTGGCTGCGTTGGAGACCTGCGATATGGATGTGGCAGGCTTTGAAGTCACGAAACCTATTCTTGATTTCCAGTACTCTGTCCCGCTAATCTGCCTGGAGAAGGTTGTGGAACGTGACTATTGTTGCCAGTGCATAAACCCTAATTATTTTTGGAATATCATTGAGTTTTGAAGCTAAGTATATATTGAAATAATATATGATGCGTGAGTTTTGGATTTATATTCCAATAATATATGCTACGTATGAGCTCAAGCTATATATACTACTATATATACTGAAGACTGAATGTGCTACGTGGAGCTGAATGTGCTAAGCTGCGACCTGTGATTGCTGAAGACTGTTCTCTTCATAATAGCATGGAGACCTATCAGTGTTTATGTTGAGTGATATATTGTATGCTGCGTACTTGAAGACCGATCTCAGACTGAATACCGAGACTGATATGTGCAAATAATGTATGCTGCCTATGATTGTATACCTTGCGTGGAGTACTAATTCAAAGAGCTGCGCGTGCCAAATAAAAAGCCTTGTTTATAGAACGAGAACGTTGTTCAGTGCATCTTGGATGGTGCTGCTCTCTACAGTCACATTAAATGTATTCTTTGGTATTCAGTGTATTTCTTGAAGTATATTAAGTGTATTGTGCTGCTCTCTACGAGTTGCATATTTTTTATTGCCTATGACCGTAGGAAATCAAAAAATATATATATACACAAACCTTAATGCTGAGACTGAATGCTGAGACTGATATGTGCAAATAATGTATGCTGCCTGTGATTGTATACCTTGCGTGGAGTACTAATTCAAAGAGCTACGCGTGCCAAATAAAAATCCTTGTCTATAGAACGAGAACGCCGTTCAGTGCATCTTGGATGGTGCTACTCTCTACAGTCACATTAAATGTATTCTTTGGTATTCAGTGTATTTCTTGAAGTATATTAAGTGTATTGTGCTGCTCTCTACGAGTTGCATATTTTTTATTGCCTATGACCGTAGGAAATTAAAAAAATATATATACACAAACCTTAATATGCGCTGAAGACTGATATATATCCACCATATATTGTGCGTGAAGAGATTGCTGCCTGTGTGGAGACTGCAGCCTTGCTGAAGACTGCGTTGAACACTGT
>LPNX010838584.1:135081-162003 GCA_001517045.1 Pseudotsuga menziesii | reverse complement strand
ATCTTCACCAAAGCGCTTGGACGAGAAAAGTTTGAAATATTCAGAAACATGCTCGGACTTACGAACACCCCTTTGGATTAAGAGGGGGATTGTTAGAATAATCCGCCGGGATTATTGTAAATAAATAATAAATAGGAATATGAATAGATAGGAAGGTGAAAAGGCTGGTTCTCAACCGCCACATTGTAATGTATAAATAAATGTTTTAGCCATGAATAGAATAGAATCGGGAGTTATTACCAACATATGATATGCATATATACATTTATCCCATCGTTAATCATATATCAATTATATCATAATGTTTGATAGCTCGATTTTGGGCATTGGGTAAAACAATAATATATTAACGTGGACTTAATGAAAGGTGATAACCACTTAATCCTTTGGATATCCCAAGGTCGATTTTACTTAGAACCCTTCTATTGACAAGAAGATTTATATAATTGCAAGATAAGGTCAAGTATGTATGTTTTATAATCCAAACTTATCACTTATAAACCAATAACTAGGATCATTATATTATATGAAGTTGAATAGCATAGTAAAAGGATATAAATATGACTTTTATAAAGTTCATTATTGGTTTAAAACTTTCTTAGACACTAGTTGCTTCTCAACTTGTCAATACTAGAAGCTTACCATATTTGTTTATGTTGGACTAGATAGTTTGTGATTGCTCAAGTTAACCTATACTTAGCATAGGGTAGAATTTTTTTTCCGTAATAGAAAGATCTACCGTAATAGTTGTTATAGACATTAACGTAATGTAAGAAAGACATTTTGGTAATAATAAGAATTACAATGAAATAACCTTTCTCAAGTCCATAATCATTGGAACAATATTGATTGACTTAGATTAAGAAAGTAAAGGTAAACAGTATTCCATATGAACTATGCAACTTGATTTTACACTAATCAAGCTTATAATATCAAGAAGTTTTATAGGCAGTAAGTTTCCCTACAGAATGTAAATATCGATCAGCTTGGTACTTAAGTAAATATTACGATAATGTATGTGGTTACAATAGTACATGCAGTACAACGTTGATGAAGAAGCTGATAACCTGTTAGTAAGCAATCGGTTTGTACATATAAGTAATAGGTTGATACTTACCATAACTAATAAGTTAGAAATAAAATCGAAAACAATTATTCTATTGAAAGTCTTCACTATCAGTATTGATAGAAGCTCTTTCATGAACACAAACCATTAGTACAATAAGTGCAACATTTGCAAGATAAGCATGTTAAAATAGAAATTAATATGCGACAAAGAATACGAGCTTAGAGTCACAGTAAGTATAGTTGGTGTCACTAAGTTTGATAAAGAAAGGAACTCTTTTATTTGAACTTTGCTTACAAGAAAAACTGGAGAAAACAAACTACTTTACCTCATTGAAGTTGCTTGGAATTTATCAGCTTATTTTACTAAGCACATTAATTGCAAATAGAAACACTTCTTGATACTTTATGAATTTAAAAACGTCTACTTGTTCGATCATACCTATAAACCTGTAAGAACCAATAATCTTTCTGTGTTAGCATAAATGCTAAGTAAGCCTAGGATTCAAAGTTAGATTCCACCTACTTGCCATAAAGAAGACTCATCAGTAAACCGAAAGAAAACAGTATGCAAGTAAATCTTTTCATGTTACGAAAAGGAAACTGCTTTAGTTAACGTAATTTGAAAATGTGTAATACTAATCATAGGACTGTTTCATTTTCTGCTAACCTTTAGTTGTTAGTAAACCGTATATTCAGCATTTTATGTTATCTCAAAATTTTAAATTTTTGTGAAAATTTGGGGTTTTGACATATGACTTCTAATGTATGAATATTTCGAGTATTGTAAGTGGGATTATATTTGATTCAAGAGTAGAGGAACCCAATCTCTTGCTTCGGAAGGTGTCGAAAAATAGTGCATTAATTGATTGCATTACTTTGTTGCATTTAATAGAAATTATTATCTTTCCCTCCCCCACATACATGTGTAATGTGATAATTTTTTTATTTTTTGAAAGTTGCTTATCAATTTCAAGAATATTGCTAATAGTAGTTGAAATTATATGTATTGTCCTTTAGTTTGATTAAGTTTTTCATCAAGGTTAAAAGGTTTGTGAGGAAGGTATTTGGTGTTTCTCATAGGTCTTGGGTTGTCACAAGGGAGCAGGCTGAAGGATCGAAGATTAGCGAGGATCATACTTTGAAAAAGGCTCCTCCATATTCTTCTATATCTTTCTATTTCATGTTTTCCTATTGTATTACCTTTAATAGTGGTAAAAATATGTTTATATAACTCTAACCTACTTGCATATAGATCCATTAGACTAATTTTCTACCATCCTAATATGTTGGTGACCTTCCCTAGTTATTAGGAAGTTTTTTCCCATAACACTTGTGTTAGAGATGCTTTATTGAAATTCATAACCTATAAAATTTTGATAGCAAGATATATGCCTACCATAGTGGTGATGGGTAATAAAGAATTAAGTTTGGTTATGGAGAGGTAGCATAATAAATATCTATCTATTTCAGGGAAAGGTTCCCTAATGGATTTGGGTTATAACCATCACAGAGTGATTCCCTACAGATTTCACTCAATCCCAAAATAAAATAATTCAATCATAGATTTACAACCAAAAATGGAACTAAACTAGAAGATCAAGAAACCTACCTGTCATCCAATGTTTGATAAATATCCACTTCTTCAACCTTTTTGTCTTGATGTGCTCTCGATGACCTACAATCAAGAAAGAGACAAAGAACAATGGTATATGGATGCAAATAAAAAATCAATTGAGTTAAACATTTTCAAATTAATGCATTAGATAACTAAGATTCAATAATTATAGACCACAAACTTAACACATAAATTTGGATAGAAAAGAGAGATCAATATATAAAAAGTAACAAAAAAATACAATAATGGTTTCACATGTAACCTATTGTGGCATTGTTCTACAACCGAATTCTGAATTCCTCCACCCTATCCATCAATACGCAAATCAAAATCATGAACCTTACTTCAAGAACATGCCCAATATTTCTTCTCTTTGGCAAGATAAAGCAAGAAACTACTATTGGAGACACAAGTTTCCAAGTATGAGGAGATGGCTTGCAGAAACAGGACAAGGGATTGTGGATCCTAGAAGTAAGTCAACATCATTATGATAATTTTATTGATTTATCCATTACCTTATCTCTTACTTTTGGTCACTTTTATACTCAAGAAAGTTACTCAGAGAAGTTAGGGTAATTACTCTGCAGTTGGTAATTGAAGTAACAAATTCAACTAACCCCATGTTTGACCATATTTTATATATTTTTAGGCCAAAACAAAAGGAAACAGAAGCTAGACAATTCCAAGTCACAAGATGTAGGTTGTCCATAGGCAACTCACATCTCTATTATAAAAAGGATTTTTAATGATAAAGTATGCAAAAGGTAGTCTACAAGCAAGGGATAGATCACAAGTCAGGCCAAAATGTACATCAATGTAAATTATGGGGAAAAGATGATGTAACAAATGCACCCTAATGTATGATTCTAGAGGAGCAAATGATGGCCTAAACACATTATGGATCTTTAAAAAGGGAGTGCATAGGAATACCAAATAGAAGTCATCATACATCGGCAATAAGAAACACCTATAATAGAACAAGTTAGAAAACTCTCTCTTTCCAAGGCGATTATACCCATGCTTAGGAGTGTCAAAAAGTATATCCGCTAGATCAAGTATGATGTAGATCCAAAATATGTATAGATAAATAATGATCATGGCCACGAAAATGGATACACGGTGGATCCATGTCAACAGAGATCATAGACATGAAACAATACACAGTGGATCTATATCTAATAATCAAAAGAGGATATTTACGAACAAGTGGTGCACAAACTAATCCCCCAAAAATATACATGTCATAAATGAGAGATTACACAGTCTAATGCAACTCAAGTAAATAACATAAATATGATGATGCTGCAACAAACTTGAGTTCTTCAAACCAAACCACGATAGGTGCAAGTATACACAATGTGAATAGATGTACTGAAGTTGAGCAAAGTGCGGCACCATTCAGATTATTGGCCAATAATGTATACCGTTAAAAAATTTGATCAAATTCACCGATAATGATAATCAACGACAAGTTACTTAGTACAATCAAGTATGAATAAACAAGATGATGTTAAACACCTATAGATTCTAGCGATCAGGGGACATTAATGTGTTCCCATTGTCGATAGCGAGGAAACCCACCCTTGATGACTACAAGTTCAAAGGTACTAACAAGACTCTAGACCTCATTCCCAGAATAAATGCTTTGAATTCGATAATAAGAGATCCACTAGAAGGAGGAAATTAAGGCATCTCTCATCATCCAACATGATAAATAGTAGAAGGACAAATATTTCGAAGGACATGAAGGAACTGGTTGATTCTTAAATGTACTTGACATAGGGGAAGGTCGACATGAAAAAAGTCAGGAATTCTAAAGAATGGAAAACACAAGTTAAAAAATTCTCTTGAACAAAAGCACGACACAATAAGTGACTAAGGAAGGATATCCCGAAGAAGGAATAAGACCATAAATATGTGGCATAGAAGACAACAACAGAATCTCCATAATGATTAGAAGAATAACCAGTCGAGGGAATAAAATTCATAAATGGGTTCATCTTCCTAAGGCCATATGAAATCTATATAATGAGATAAAGACTCGAAAGAATGTTATTTGTTCAATGGAGACAATATTTATTCCAAGAATAATTGAGAATTGACTCTTTCCCATCCTTCTTTTTGAAATATTTGATTTTTTTGTCTTTTTCATATTTAGAAAATTCTGAAAAGGGCTAAAAGAATGTTATATTACAATGGAAGAAACGAGTGTCACAAGGCATGTAACTATGTTCCAAGCAGATAGAACAAGCCTATGCAAAACAAAATGAAAAAAAAGGTGTTGGGAAATAGGTATACACTTATTAACATGTTTATTCCAAGGATACAATCCAAAATGCAAATGCAATGCATGCAAGTGATGAGAAACATCATGAATGTAATCAAAGTATGAAAGTTGCAATGAAGCATTAGGCATAATTGTGCAAGTGGAAATGAGAAAAGGAAAATACAAAATGAACAAAAGTTGGAGCATTATAGGGAATGGCCAGAAATATATGAGAAAGAGAGGCATGTTGCTTCTTCTCAAAGTTATGGAAAAACTATAAATTCTCCTAAGACTATGAGAAAAATTTGGCATGGGCACCAAAATGGAAAAAGGGTGTTGACTATGGTGTCACATGTTAGGTAGTCTCTTTTATCAGACTCGTGCAAAATGTCGATAGAGATGGATGACACACCAATATCCACAAGTTTGATCAGGCTTGTGGAAAACATGGGAAGAAAAAGGTTCAAATGCATCATAACATAGGATAATCCTAAACATATATGAAA
The DNA here is from genome assembly GCA_001517045.1 of Pseudotsuga menziesii. Lineage (NCBI taxonomy): Eukaryota > Viridiplantae > Streptophyta > Pinopsida > Pinales > Pinaceae > Pseudotsuga > Pseudotsuga menziesii. The sequence goes on along the minus strand of LPNX010838584.1, from coordinate 156,548 downwards.
GTTTCCCAAAATACCTAATCATATTAAACAACGTGAAAATAATGACCCCTAAGCAACCATAAATTCTATTTAAATTCTTGTCTCCAAGAAACAACAATAATCATGTTTAAAAATTCAAAAACGAAAGATTTGATACAAGTCACTTTGGTATAGGTATTTCCAACTTCAATATATTCAATAATATTTATTACCAAAGAAGAATTTACTATTGAACACTCAAGATCGTCGATTCTTAAGGACCTACAATCGATAAGATCAAACTCATGAGGAAGATTGAAGATGAAAGAAATAATGGAGTCTACAGGAAAATGCTCATCATCGCAAGAGTCAAAAAATCTACAAACAAAATCAAAATTATCAGGAACAAAAACTTGTAGCTCAATGGCAAAGTCCAAAAACTAAAAAATGTCAATTCCTGAGGATCCATAAACAGTGAGATCAACCTCAAAAGAAAAACTAGGGATGGATTTGATTGAAATTAGGTTCTGGGGAGATGATCTTTGGAAAGGACATAAATATCCAAAGGGATGTCAAACTCTATCGTAGCCCCGAAAAGGGATTCATCTAATGGAAATATTTCAACCCAGAGAGCACACATGTCAAAACATTCACTTGGATCAATAGGGTGGAGAGAAACATTAGAGGAAATTTGGGATCTAAAATGGGCCTTATAAGAAAACATGCCAACAATCAATTTTGTGAGTTGGAATTCAGGAACCAATAGAATTTCAATAAAATGAGTCAACCATAATAGTTGAATTGACATATTTTTCATAAAAGAAAACTACTTTTTTTGTTCGTATTTTCGACATATCTCCTTGTGTTTTTACTCAAATTTCGAGCAGGAGAGCTCGTTGGATGTGGAATTTAATTCCGCATCCAACGATGTTGAAATATTGTAACTTCGAAGAATATTCTATATGTATCTTTTGTAGTCCCCGATGGTCCTACCGGGAGAACCACTTGTATTATCTTGTACCCCGATGCTTCTAATTGGAAGAACTAATAAGAGTCATGAGGTTGTCCCCTCTAATTGTAAAGGTGGGTCATTAGCACCCCAGTGTGGTTACTTGAGCCTACATGTGCAACTCAAGCCTACATGATTAACTCGAGCCTACATGCCGGATGAGTTAATTGAAATGAACGGATGAATATAAATAGAGGTGTAGCTCTCCTCATTGAAGATACACACACTCACTTGAGTAGCGCACTTGTGGAGGAGAGAAGTAGCTGGAGAAGGAGGAGGATCAGGTTTTTGATCTCCTTGCTGGTTTTATCTTTTACCTTTCTGGGGCATCTATATTGAGGAATCTTTTGCTGGTTTTTTCCCTTTAGGGTTTTCCCAGGATAAATCTGTGTTGTTCTTGTGATGTTGTTTCTTTCAGTGATCCTGTATATATGCTTTTGTTATGAAAATGAAATGAAATACTGATGTCTTAGCTAAGCATATGAAAATTTAACATGGTATCAGAGCTAACATTAGAGGAAATTTGGGGTCTAAAATGGGCCTTATAAGAAAACGTGCCAAAATAAGTTTTTGTGAGTTGGAATTCAAGAACCAATAGAATTTCAATAAAATAAGTCAACCATAATGGTTGAATTGACATATTTGTCATTAAAAAAAAACTACTTTTTTTGTTCGTATTTTCGACATATCTCATTGTGTTTTTACTCAAATTTCGATCGGGGGAGCTCGTTGGATGCGGAATTTGATTCCGCATCCAACGAGTACCCACAATGCATACTTTTGATGGACCTCGCTACCCCAAAAACAAGAAATACCTGAAAAAACATGATGATGATGTCATCATCACATTTTTTCAGGTATTTCTTGTTTTTGGGGTAGCGGGGTCCGTCAAAAGTATGCAGTGTGGGTACTCGATGGATGCAGAATCAAATTCCGAAATCCAACGAGCTCTCTTGATCGAAATTTGAGTAAAAACACAGGGAGATATGTCGAAAATACGAACACAAAAAGTAGTTTTTTTCTTTCTTCCTCCAAAATTAATCAATATTATTTTATTATTTTAACTATTATTTTATTGTTTTAACTATTATTTTATTATTTTCCTTAGGAGGCCCATTTTAGACCCCAAAATTCCTCTAATGCCTGAATAGGACAGCTTTCACAAGGAAAAATAGCCCTCTCTCTCTCCCCAAAAGAAATTAGGGCTTCTTGCAGAAGAAGAATTTTTTAGTGAGCCTAGAATAGGATTGCTCTCCTCATGAAAATCAAAGTTTAGAGACCTGGATTGATATTTTTGGTTGGGTGAAACTCCGGGAAATTCAAACCCCAGTTTGACCCCGAGCCAAAAAAACCCTAAATACTAAAACTGCTAAGTTTTGGTACATTCGCTATATTCTGATATTGGAGAAGGTTCAAGAGCTGAAAATTGTATAGGCCGAAGATAAAATCATAATGTACATTGTATCCAAAATTCAGCTTGATATTCGCTGTATTCTGGGAGATATGATCCCTCCAAGTTATGGTTCCAGCCTCTTCCAGAATTCATCCCTAAATAGGACACCTCGAGAAAATCTCTATAGCTTGGGATACCTAGGTCCAAATGGAATTCCTGAAGATGTTCCAGAAAAATAACGGACTTTAATTTCTATGGTCTAACTATTAGACTCATAAGATGAAACAGTGACGCGTGGCATGCCGTACAACTTCGATGTTCTGAACAGTCCTGTAACAGGTCACCCTTGGAAAATGATCATAAATCCCAATTGGTGAAACCAATTATGATGAAACCTATGGTCTTGGATCAGTAACATGTGAGGTTATCTTAGTGAGAAATTTCATACATAAATAAGGATTAATTTCGGAGATATCACAGAAACAGTGACAGGCATTTCTGCAGAAGAAATTGGAAAACTAGGGCTTCCTGTTTCGAGAGCTTCCCTCCACTATTTTCAGAAAAGGAGTACATTGCACAGCTCCATTTGAAGAGATCTATATTTCTATCCAATCAGATCTGAAAGATTCCAAGTTTTAAAATTTAGGGTTTCTCTGACAAGCCCTAGATCAGCCAGCTCTAGAAGCAGGACGGACACCTCAAATCGGTAAGATCTAATCTTTTGCTATTTTCATTTGAGGTTCTCATTTCAAAGTGATATATCACATCAGTTGAAAACTTCCAAGCATGGAAGTATTTGATCTCTCTGAAGAAAATGAATTGGACACCTACATGAGTAGAGAGGTTCCAGTTCCATACGAAGATGAGGCTCAAAGCCTTACACAAGAAGAACTTGATCAAGGACAAGAAGATCATTGTTGATTCAATCACAGATCAACTTATACCACAAGTGTCTTCCCTAAAGACACCGAAGATGTTTGATTCCTTGATCAAGCTATTTGAAGATAAGAACTTAAATCAGAAGATGGCTTTGAGAAAATAGTTGAATAATGTGAAGATCTATGATGCAGAACAACTTGAAGTGGTAGAAGAAGAATGTATGCCAGAAGTAAGTGATTACTTTCAGCTCGACTAATAAGAAGAGAAGAAGAAGATGGGAGCAATTGAAGATCAAGCTATCACCATTCAAAGAAGATCCCTCAAGCAATGAGGAATATGAAAAACTCAATTCTTGAAGAACCTCTTATTCATCTTATCATTTGGATAAGAAATGATGATTTCATGAATGAAGAAGATGATAAAGCAGAATGATCAAGATGGAGTCTACCCATGAAACAAATAAAAGATAAGTATTCAATTGCCATTTCATGATATTGTTTTGTTATACATTTGATTATATTCAATTGATGTGTTATGCGTGATAGATTGTTTACATTAATACTACTAATATGCATGTGATGGGTAAGTAGCTCATGGCACTATACAACTCTCCAATGCTACTTATCAAACCTATTTGCTAACATATTGGGTTAGTGCACAATCTCAATGATGTCATGGTAGAGATGGAAGGCATCTAGAAAGTTTCTGTGAGATATGGATGAATGTTGTATTGGCTAAATAGTTGCATGATGCATAAGAATTTTTCGTTATGCATATGTTTCATGAAATAGTTCTAACGATGCAACTGGAGCATTTGAATTGTAGGAAAGGTCATGTACAACCTCCTACAAGAAAAGAAGGACGAGACTTGTTCCGAAGAACAAGTGATGACAATCCAATAAACATGAATCTGCAGCTCCTAGGGTTAGAGACACAATGACAGAAGAAATAGCTTCAGAAAGCGGTAGATCCACCTCAAAGGATGAAGACCACCATGGGTATGAGAGACAACTCAAGATGAAGAAAATAATGCTATAAAAGAAACTATGATCAAAGAATAACAGTTGATCATGGGGAATGATGTATACGATATGATTTCGAGACATAAAGGGAAGTACATAATATTCTCCATATGGATCTACAAGAACAAGTGTACAAAGAAAGGTTCGTGATTTGCCTCAGAAAGAATAGACTATGACATGACATACTCTATTGACCAGTATATATCAAGCATAGAACCACCTGCACAGAACGAAGAAGGAAGATAATACTCCACTTCAGGGGGAGTGACTGCATAATATATCTGAGTTCGACATGGTATGACATGATGGACAGCTTCTTGATGGATCGAGACTTTACCAAGAGTAAAGTGGGTTCCAACCTTCAAAGTTGAATGCAGAAGACTAGGATATGTTGATGTTCTGACAAGATGAACTCATGATGAAAGAATACTAGAATGATGTATGGGATATAGTTCCCAAACCAGAAGGAAGGAGTATTGTATCCTCCAAATGGATATACAAAATAAAGCATGCAGCTAACTAAAGTATCGAGAAGTATAAAGCAAGATTTGTGGCCAGAGGTTTCTTTCAGAAAGAGGGAATTAATTCTGAAGAGACACTTACTCCAGGAAGTAAGGTACACTTCCTTCAGAATTATCATGGTGGTTTCTTCCATGGTGAAGTAAAGACAAGCCTTCCTTAATGGTATGATTGAGAAAGAGTTTTTTCATCGAATAGTCACGAGGATTTGAAGTTGGAGCCAGATGGAATCACATATGCAAGTTGAAGAAGGCCCTATATGGCCTGAAGCAAGCTCCCAGAGCTTGGTATGGAAGAATAGATAGTTTCTTGTCGAGCATGGGATTTACCAAGAGTAAAGCTTATCCTAACCTTTATCTCAAGGTTGTAGAAGATGAACTTGTCATCCTGTTATTATATATGGATGACTTATCCTTGACAGGAAATGAGAAACAGGTCATGGAAAGCAAGAAGAAACTAACAGAAGAATTTGAGATGAAAGACCTTGGGATAATGCATTATTTCCTAGGTCTGGAAGTATGGCAAAGTTTAGAAGAAATATTTCTCAACTAGGGAAAGTATGCGATAGAGATATTGAAGAGATTCAATATGTTGGAATGCAAAGTCATGGCCACACCCATGGACTCCAACCTGAATCTATTAGCTGATGACTCATCAGAGTTAGTGGATATGACTCATTACAGACAGATCATTGGGTCATTGATGTACTTAACAAATACCAGACCAAACATTTGTTTTTCTTTGAACACCTTAAGTCAATATCTTCTTCAACCAAGACAGGTTCACCTAGTAACTGCAAAACATGTGATGAGATATCTGAAAGGGACTATAGACTTTGGTTTATATTATGATGGTAGCCATGAGTATAGATTGTATGGCTACACAGATGCATATTGGGCTAGAAGTATCTCAGATGGGAAAACCAAATTAGGTAGATGCTTTTGTTTGGGGTCTGCTATGAGTTCATGGTTTAGCAAGAAACAATCCAATGTTTCTCGTAGCATGGCTGAAGCAAGATACATAGCAGATTGCTCTGCTAAGTTGTGAAGCCATATGGCTTCGGAAGCTGATATCAGGTCTCTTTGAATTGAAGATGGATACTACAATGATTCTATGTGATGACAGAGAACCCTGTGTTCCGTCGTAACACATAGAAATCCGGTATTTCTACATATGAGATAAGATGCAGATGATGATGTTTAAGTATTCCCATACTGAAGATATAGATGGTGTTTCAGTATTTACATACTGTAGATACAGATGATGGTGATTCCGTATTTCTATACTGAATATACAGATGATGATGTTTCAGTATTCCCATACTGAAGATATAGATGATGTTTCAGTATTTACATATTGTAGATGTAGATGATGGTGATTCCGTATTTCTATACTGAATATAGAGATGATGATGCTTTCAGTATTTCTATACTGTAGATATAGATGATGATGCTTTCAGTATTCACATACTGGAGATACAGATGGTGATAGTTCAGTATTCACATACTGAAGATGTAGATGATGATGGTTTGGTAGATGATGTGCTAACGAAGCCTCTGTCTCGAGTAAAGTTCAAACACTTTCGAGACAATCTTGGTGAGGTTCGGAAGAACCTTCCTTGAAAGGGGGAGTAGTGATGTTGCAATGGGATTGTATCATCCCTGGGAATCTTCCCTAAAGTGATCCGGTGACCTCAGTCCTTGAGAATGAAGAGGGATTGTATCATCCCGGGACATCTGTCCAAAAGTGATCCGGTGACCTCGGTCCTCGAGAATGAAGAGGGATTGTATCATCCTGGGACATCTATCCAAAATAGATACGATGACTTTGGTCTTTGTGAATGTGGTGGGATTGCATCATCCTTGAATTTCGGTTCAAAATGTATCCGGAGGTCTCGGGCCCTGTGAATGTGGTGGGATTGCATCATCCTTGAACTTCGGTTCAAAATGTATCCGAAGGTCTCGGCCCCCGTGAAAGTGGTAGGATTGCATCATCCTTGAACTTCGGTTCAAAATGTATCCGGAGGTCTTGGCCCCCGTGAAAGTGGTGGATTGCATCATCCCTGAACCTCGGTTCAAAATGTATCCGGAGGTCTTGGCCCCCGTGAAAGTGGTGGATTGCATCATCCCTGAACCTCGGTTCAAAATGTATCTGGAGGTCTCGGCCCCCGTGAAAGTGGTGGATTGCGTCATCCCTGAATCTCGGTTCAAAATGTATCTGGAGGTCTCGGCCCCCGTGAAAGTGGTGGATTGCATAATCCCTAAACCTCGATTCAAAATGTATCCGGAGGTCTCACCCCCCGTGAAAGTGGTGGATTGCATCATCCCTGAACCTCGGTTCAAAATTTATCCAGAGGTCTTGGCCCCCATGAAAGTGGTGGACTGCATCATCCCTGAACCTCGGTTCAAAATGTATCCGGAGGTCTTGGCCCCCGTGAAAGTGGTAGGATTGCATCATCCCTGAACCTCGGTTCAAAATGTATCTGAAGATCTCAGTCCCCGTGAATGTGGTAGGATTGTATCATCCTTGAACTTCAGTTCATAACGGATCCGGTGACTTCGGTACTCGAGAACGTGTGTTGATCCCGTAATTCCTAGAGGAAGGATTGTCGGAGTTCCACATCTGTGTTGATACTGTAATTCCGAAAGGAAGGATCGTTAGTAACTCCGTAAAGACCTAAATCCCGTAATTCTGAAAGGAAGGATCATTGAATTGATCCCGTAATTCCAATAGGAAGGATTGTCTGAGTTCCACAGATGTGTTGATCCCGTAATTCCAATAGGAAGGATTTTCTGAGTTCCACAAATGTGACGATACCGTAATTCCGAAAGGAAGGATCGTTAGTAACTCCGTAAAGACCTAAATCCCGTAATTCCGAAAGGAAGGATCATTAGTAACTCCGTAAAGACCTAAATCCCGTAATTCCGAAAGGAAGGATCATTAGTAACTCCGTAAAGACCTAAATCCCGTAATTCCGAAAGGAAGGATCATTGGTAACTCCGTAAAGACCTAAATCCCATAATTTCGAAAGGAAGGATCATGTTGATGTTTTTATGATGTTGATGTTTTTATGATGATGATGATGTACTGATCGAAAGATCAGTGTATGATGATGATGATGTACTGATCGAAAGATCAGAGTATGATGATGATTACGATGTACTAATCGAAAGATCAGAGTGTGATGATGATGATGTATTGATCAAAAGATCAGAGCATGATGATGATGTACTGATCAAAATATCAGAGTATGATGATGATGATGTACTGATCAGAGTATGATGATGATGATGTACTGATCGAAAGATCAAAGTATGATGATGATAACGTACTTATCAAATGATCAGTATGTGATGATGACGACGTACTGATCAAAAGATCAGAATATCATGATGATGATGCTGTTTGAGAATTGAAGTATAATTATGGTGTTGATCACGATGTTGCTGATTGAAAGAACAAAATGCTGAAGAAGTTGTTGTTGATCGAAAGATCAAAGTACTAAAGATGTTGCTGATCGAAATGTTGAATATGTTGTTGCTGATCGAAAGATCAAAGTGCTGAAGATGTTGCTGATCGAAATGTTTAAGATGTTGTTGTTGATCGAAAGATCAAAGTGCTGAAGATGTTGCTGATCAAAATGCTGAAGATATTGCTGTTGATCGAAAGGTCAAAACGTTGAAGATGTTGTTGATCAAAAGGTCAAAGTGTTGAAGATGTTGCTGCTGATTGAAAGGTCTAAGTGTTGAAGATGTTGCTGTTCGAAAGGTCAAAGTGCTGAAGATGTTGTTGAAGATGTTGCCGAAGGTGTTGCTGATCAAAAGGTCAAAGTGTTGAAGATGTTGCTGATCAAATGGTCAAAAGATGCTTATGTTGATCAAAGAGTTGTTGTCGTTGAAAATTGAAGACGAAGACTATATGATGTTGAAAAGATTCCAATGATTTATAGATGTGTTACCCTGATGATGTTGATGATGTGCTCTCCTACTATTTTTGTTGTTGTTGTAGATACCCTTCTCGTTAAGGGGGAGTGTTGAAATATTGTAACTTTGAAGAATATTCTATATGTATATTTTGTGGTCCCCGATGGTCCTACTGGGAGAACCACTTGTATTATCTTGTACCTCGATGCTTCTAATCAGAAGAACTAATAAGAGTCATGAGGTTGTCCCCTCTAATCGTAAAGGTGGGTCATTATCACCCCAGTGTGGTTACTTGAGCCTACATGTGTAACTCGAGCCTACATGATTAACTCAAGCCTACATGTTGGATGAGTTAATTGAAGTGAACGGATGAATATAAATAGAGGTGTAGCTCTCCTCATTGGAGATACACACACTCACTTGAGTAGCGCACTTGTGGAGGATAGAAGTAGCTGGAGAAGGAGGAGGATCAGGTTTTTGATCTCCTTGCTGGTTTTATCTTTTACCTTTTTGGGGAATCTATATTGAGCAAGCTTTTGCTGGGTTTTTCCCAGGATAAATTTGTGTTGTTCTTGTGATGTTGTTTCTTTCAGTGATCCTGTGTATATTATTTTGTTATGAAAATGAAATGAAATACTGATGTCTTAGCTAATCATATGAAAAGTTAACAAATGAGTACCCACACTACATACTTTTGATGGACCCCTCTACCCTAAAAATAAGAAATACCTGAAAAAACATGATGATGATGTCATCATCATATTTTTTTCAGGTATTTCTTATTTTTGGGGTAGTGTGGTCCATCAAAAGTATGCAGTGTGGGTACTCATTGGATGCGGAATTAAATTATGTGTCCAACAACCTATCCCTCTCGGAATTTGAGTAAAACCACAGGGAGATATGTCGAAAATACGAACAAAAAAGTAGTTTTTTTCATTCTTCCTCCAAAATTAATAACTATTATTTTATTATTTTAAATATTATTTTATTATTTTAACTATTATTTTATTATTTTCCTTAGGAGGCCCATTTTAGACCTCAAATTTCCTCTAATGGCTCTAATTCCCCCATTGGATGAATCACTCAATCAACTTACAAGACCAAGTCCCGAGAAGGTGAGCATGAATGTTAAGTATTCTTCTTAGTAGCAATTGGACTCAAGGTATATAAGGCCACATAATTTACTTTTGGTAGGGGAGCAGTCTATTTAAATACTAGGAATAAGCAAAGGATATACTTGATCTAAAGTCAGGCAATGAGGAGGATCAACAAATGCAAGTAGATCAATAGTGACAATGTTTTCATTGTGAGGAAAATACATCACACGAAAGAGCGTAGACACCAAAACATTAATAGCATATACATAATCATGCCCCGGGAGCATATTGAAGTCCAATGGGACCTCTATAACCATATAATCAACTAAGAGAGTCTCCCCACCTAAAGTAATGGGAAATTGAAGTACAAATCCCAAATTTGCACTAGGTATTCTATCAAAATACAATGACTAATTAACAGTCGGCACAAGGTTGGGAGAACCCAAACCTCTCCAAGCATATGCAAATAAAATACTAAAAAAGGCTCCTTCATATAAAATACAATGACAAACCATATTGTGTTTAACTTGGATCCTTATTTGGAAGGGTGCATAACAAGTGATGTGAGGCCCAACTAGACTATCCCAATCAAAGGAAGCAATCAAATATATTGACAGGGGTTCATTTGAAGTGAATTGAGTGCCCCTTTTTGAGAAATTTATAAACTGGTTGTGAAGAAAACTTGAGCAATAAGTGCATCACTCTCGATAGGGATAACTGAAGATTGCATCAGCTCAACCACTAGAATCTTATCGCTCTCCAAAGGAAGAGTGGGATCGACCAAATATTGCATGAACTTGAACACTTCAACATCAACACTCTCCAAGGGAAGAGTGGTATTAGTCAAATATTGCATTGAATCAATCACTTTATCAACCAAAGGTTGAATATGTTATTGGGAATTATAGGTTTTTTAGGAGTAGAGGATCCTTGAAACATGGACCACACTCTTTGCACCTCAAAAGTATTAGGGCTTGGGAAATTAAGGTGATCTCCCTTGCAAAGATTACAATGGAACTCGGGATTGTGTCTTATTCATTTATATTTCTCAAAAATATCAATATGCCCAAGATGACTCACATTGACTAGTGGTTTTCCCCCAACATGAATTGCAATGGCCAGCTGCTTGCCCCAAAAATGACTTTCAATGGTTGGTTTCTTCTCTGCATTATGACTTGTAGTGACTGGTGACTAGTCTCTACTATGGATTTCTGACACTGAATGTTTACTTCCAACATGACTTGAAATGGTTGGTTGTGGTTCTCTAGTATGATTTCCAGTTACTAGTAAATACCCCCCAGTATTACTTACAATGACTGGAGAATTTCCTCCATCATGACTTGCAATTTTTGGTGGCATGATCACTTGTATTTGAATATTATTTTTATTCTTCCTCCTTTTATTCCTTTAGACTGTTGGTTACTAGTATCAATACTTTCACCATATGAGTTAGAAGGAGGAGGACAATTTGTTACTAGCAAAGAGGGTGAAGGGTTTTGATGCCCTTGACATATAGTTCTTGCTTGAGAATCATCAGGAGCATTCGGGGCATTTAGAGTGAAAATAAACCAAACCAATATCCCTCGGATGAATCCAAGAAGATTCAAAGTGGGCATTAAGGGAGCACCAATGTTTCCAACAAATGGAAAAGCACAAGAATCCCATTGCATAGGGGTCCCTTGGTCGGTGTCCACGGGAACTCTAGCCATAAATTTTGATTCAAAAAATAAGAAATGTCTAAGGCCAATTAAGAAAAAAGAGAACACCACTAAATTTTCTAAAAGAAACAACACAAACAAACCAAATAGAAAGTACATTCCTGTACTCAACACGAGTTGATTAAGTCTGGAGACCAATGAATGAAGGAGTGAGAAGTAGTTAGCCCGACCTCCACATAACAACCCTTTATTTTGCAAGTATCCTAGATAGGTATGGGACACCCTCCAAGGGTATTGAAAGTTTGATATAACATATGCCATCGGGTATCATAGGAATCCCCCCTACACTCACAGTCTATGACACATAAGAATAGAAACTAAAGTTACCAACTCATAGTAGGAGTCTTGGGCAATAGTCGATGGTCAGGATCATGCATATGGGCAGGTTAGATAAGCCCAAAGATTCAATATTATCATCACCATAGAGGGAAAGGTCATACAAATGAAATCCATGTACATGCAAAATCCATAGATGCTTGGATAAGTAGTGGAGGGGTGATATTTGTTACTCAACGTCACACAATATTGCATTTAGCTCTTATTTGAGAGGAGTTTCCCAACCAAACCTTTACAAAAATTGGATTTTCACTCTCTATGTTAAACTCCTATGTTAAAATTTTTAAAAGGACTATTGTGGGAAAAAATATCCACAAGGGTGAGTAGTCCTCCCATAGTTGAGAAAATCCCTGAGGTTGTAGCAAGAGCCCAGTACAGTTTTTGCAAGTTAGTATCCCAAAATCAAAATGAAAACGCAAACTCTAAACAAGAAATGCATGTGACAAGTGCTAAGAAAAAACAAAATATAACAAGAGTACGCCAAACCAAATGTTGATTTCCCAATAGTCTAGATAAATATAATGGTGTCACCTAGGAGGTGATGGATTCAAAGGGAATCCAACAATATCCCTTAGGTAGGTCCTTTTTGTCCACACAATTGCAAGATAACTAGCACAAAATAGTGGATAAACACTTGATTCTTTGAGAAAGAGAGAAAGGGATATTTTTCATGCCAACTTCAGGTAGGAAATGGATTGAAAGGTGAGCTCTCAATACAATTCCAACATCATAACTTTTCTCTAATTTTCTCCTATATAATGCATGCCCGTGGCTTCCTTTTATAGACGAAATGGAGGCCAAGAAACATCTAAATACAAATGTGAATGTTATTGCCTTTAAATTGGTTCTCCAAGTGCATGAGGGGAGTTATTGAATTCTCTCAAGCATGTTAGGTGTCTCATTCAAATTTTGGAGCCAAGAGAACCATTTTTATCTTTGAATGCATAGTGGAAGTAATTGGTCCCACTATTTTGATAGTTGAATGAGTTTCAAAGGTAACTATGGGGTACATGTGGGTCATTGAATAGGAAGGTCATGATAAACGACATGGGTATCTAGTTCTTTTAACTACATTATTTTATGTACCAACTATCCTTGACATTTTAGTGCTCAATTTATCCTTTGGATCTGATGAGGATGTCTTCGGTGAGCTACATGTTGTATGTTCATGACAATTTTATACAAGATTATCCAAAATGTTGCATGTGTGTGGGATTTAATCATTAACAAGGCTTTAGAGATTTTACTCTCCACCATAATCCAAGGCCCTAAACCTAGACTAGTTGGTGAACCCTATAAATCAAAGTCTAATCATTTTTAAATCAAGTGTTGATTTTATAGATTGTTATTTACTCAAAAGATATAGACTTTAAACTTGATGGTGTGATATGACACTTGTAGAAACAAAAAGACACTACAAGAATATAATTGCTTATGAAAAAGTAAAGTTCATTATTAACTTAAAAATTAGTGGAATGGAACACTTCTGAAAGCAAAGCTTTCAATTTTTTTTATTTATATACTTTTATTTTCTTAAACTTCCAAACAAACTTGTAACGCAACCTTTTCATGTCCTTTTTCACAAAATTGGAAATTGAAATGTCTTTGACTATCTAAGGAAACCGACTAATTGATGAAAATAAAGAAAAAGGTAAAACACATGCATAAAAACAAGAAAATTTTCCTTTTTTGATCCACTCAATGATACAAACTAACAAAAAAATAGTTTCCTAAAAACAAAACAATCTATCTTTTTTCCTTTTATAAACACATGAAATCCAAGAAAACCCTAAAGAAACAAATCTTTTTCTCTTTGTTTTTCTGAAAACATGAAAGAAAATATAGGGGTCCAAGCTCAGTTTCTTAATTTGACTATTCAAACTGTCAAAGAACAATCTAAAGGAGAATAACAACTATTAAAAAGAAAGATATATGAATTTTTCAACAAACCCTAAAAATAAAAATGCAATCAACACTAAATTAAGGATATTTTTCATTTTTCTTTGTTTTTTATACTTTTTAAGACTGGCCAACACTAGAGAAAGATTATCGGATACAAATCGGTCTTCAAAATCAATAAGAAACAAGAAAAACTTGCCAAACAAGCAAAAACAAACATTTACAGGAAAGGTGTGATTGTTAACACAGTAGCCCACATCTCTAATAAAATATGCAAATGTATACACAACACCCCATGACTCTGATTTAAAACAAAGAAAAATATAAAACTTTCAAACTTGTCAACCAAACACTGTAGAAATAATTTTTGAAGGTTCCTTAAGGCATAATCTATTTTTTTAGATGGATTATAACAATATGAAATAGAATCTAATAAAAAAAGAACCATGAACCAACCCAAAAGGATTAATGCTCAAATCTCATACACATGCGGAATTCTTGCAATTATCAAAGTAAGGCGTCATAAACATATAGCATGTATCCCACTGAAGACATCCTTTCAAGATCCAAGAAGAAGTATGAGTCCAAATATTCCAAATAACACTCAAAACACAAGGCCACGCATCCAAATATCTATTTATGTGCTCTACTACACATATTACCAGTTTTGTGCCTACAAGACACCTACATAAATTTTCGTTCGGTATCCACATGAATCTAAAAAACAATATCTCAACCACCAGTCGTGCATTAAAGGCTCATGAAAGCTCCTCACCAACAACTTGTCTTCTCAACATCATGGATGATCATTCAATTCCCTCCATTGTGTACCTTGGAGCTAGTTCATGAGGTGATGAGGTACAAATTGGATCAAGTTATTTTCTGACCACCTCTTGGTCTATAAAAGGAAGCCATGGGATTTCATATTGTAAGACAAATTTAGAGAAAAATTATGTTGTTTGAATTGTATTGGAGCTTCTTCACAACCCATCTCTTCCACACCTATTAGCATTCTCGAAGCTCCCTTACCTCCTTCCTCCAATGGGAAAGTGTTTCTCCCATTTATTCTTCAAGCTTTCTAGCATCTAGTGTTGACACAATAGACCTCCCTAATGGGGGTTGTTGGATTCCCTTTGAAACTTACACCTCCTGGGTGACACTACATGTATTTTCTTGACCATTAGGAAATCTAAAGTGGTTCTTGCATTGGTTTCTTGCTATGGTTTGCATCCCCTCTTTCCCTTTGCTTATTTCAACATATTTTAGTTTTTATTTTGTTTTATTTCACTAACAAGAGATTACATGATCTACTTAGGGTTACATTTTCTTTATGTTTTACAATACTTGTCCTTTTCAACAACCTCGAAGATTTCACCCAACGTGGTAGAGGTTTCACACCTTTGTTCATAATTTCCTACTACAGTCTTTATGATGACTTCACTTCATTTTTTTCCATTTTTATTAACTAGGTTATTGTTTATTAGATAGATAATCTCTTTTTTATTGTCCTTTGCAGGTGAAGAGGTCAACACCCTTCATCCTAGGAATTCATCCTCCTCTTGGTCGTAATAGTTGTTTAAACACAAGCCCGGATCCTGGTGTCGTGGGCATGCATTTTGTGCACACGTATTTTCAACATTCAAGTTGTATATGCATGTTAATAGGCCCCCTCCACCTAGTTCTTCTTTCATTGTTTGTGTGGCCTTCTCATTCCGTAATCATTCTTCTTCACTTTAGTGAGTGTTGTTTATGTGCTACTGTACACTTATCTCTATGTTTTGCATACTACTATCTCATTTTATTTGATTTTTATCAATTTACACAAATATTGCAGCCCCAATGGCTACTCACTAATGAGCTAGAACTAATTAACTTGCAATAGTTACACTTTTCTATAGTAACTTTCTCACCAACCCAAATCTTAAGAAGTAAATGGGTCTTCCCTCAAAATCTACCTAGGTAACCAAGCTTGAGGCTTTAAACGTCCCTTGTTGTTGTCATCAGCATTCAAGAGATCTTATGTTTCTTTTCTTACTTTACATTTTGTTGGTAGACATTAGAGCAAATTTGAGGTATAAAATGGGCCTCCTAAGGAAAATAATAAAATAATAGTTATAATAAGAACATAATATTTTGAAATTTTGAAGGAAAAGAGAAAAAAATACTTTTTTCATTTGTATTTTCAACATATATCCCTTTCATTTTACTCAAATTTTGAACAGGGTCACTCATTGGACGAGAAATTAAATTCCGCATCCAACGAGTTCTCTCGCTCGAAATTTGAGTAAAATGACAGGGAGGTATGTTGAAAATACAAATGAAAAAATAGTTTTTTTCTCTCTTCCTCCAAAATTCATAAATATTATTTTATTATTATATCCCAACTCAACCATTATGGTTGACTCTTTTCTTGAAATTTTATTGGTTCTTGAATTCAATGGCTATTTTTTTATGAGGTGGTTTGTTTTCTTACGAGATGGCTCTTTTTCTTATAAGGCCCATTTCAGACCCCAAATTTTCACTAATGGTAGTATATAATCAATTTTGCACACAATAAAGTGTTATAAGTTTGATGGTTATACAATATCTAAAAAAATTATCATCATAACCATAAGAAAACCATCACTGAAAGAAAGGAAAGCACAACCACACAAAAGAACACAGATATTTATCATGGGAAACCCTCATGGGGGAGAAAACCCAGTAAAACTTCCTCTATATAGAATTTGACCAAGTACATTGTAAAACCCCAAGAACAAGAATAACAACTCCCTTTCTGTAGTACACTACCTCTTTCTATCTCTCTTGCGCAATGCTCGAGTGAAAGTGTGTAAGAATGAGAGAGGTGCCTCACCTATTTATATTCATCAAGTGAGTGACTTAATTTCCTAACTAGATCAGAAAGGTTCTCTTATTAGGGTTGGTCTACCTAGGAAGACTCAAAATAACATTTATAAAATACTTTTGTGGGTACTATTGCCCCGACTTATAACATAGGTTTTACCTCATTACTTTTACATGACCAATTACATCAAGGACGTATTTGAACACAGGAATAACATCTCTGAAGGAGGAATACAATACAATTACAATAGAATATTTCAAAATTACATTCCTTTCAATACTCCCTCTTAAATAGGAAGGTATTCTTCATCAGCAACAACCACAACAACAACTGTACAACTAACTGGTGAATCTCTATAGGTCATAGGAAGTTTTGGAACAACATCATACATCTTCATCATCAATATGGAATTGCATCATCATCAGCCTCATCATCAATATGTGGATACTGGGACATCATCTGCAACATCAGTATGTGAGTACTGTATCATCTTATGAAACATTAATATGTGAATACTAGATCATCTTCTACAACATTAGTATGTGAATACTGGATCATCTTCTGTGACATTAGTATGAGAATATTGAATCATATTCTGCAACATTAGTATGTGAATACTAGATCATTATCTACAACATCGGTATGTGAATGTTGGATCATCTTTTGTAACATCAGCATGTGAATACTGAATCATCATCTTCAACATCAGTATGTGAATATTGAATCATCATCTATAACATCAATATGTGAATACTGAATCATCATCTACCACATTAGTATGTGAATACTGAATCAACATCTGCAACATCAGTGTGTGAATATTGGATCATCTTCTGCAACATTTGTATGTGAATATTGAATCTCTGTCTAACACATCAGTATGTGAATAGTGACTCATCATCTACCACATCAGTATGTGAATACTGAATCATCATCTCCAACATTAGTATGTGAATCATCAAGATCAAAGTTTCTGCAACATCAGTATGTGAATATTGAATCATCATCTACCACATCAGTATGTGAATTTTTAATCATCATCTGCAACATCACTATGTAAATACTAAATCATTATCTACCACATCAATATGTGAATATTGAATCATCATCTACAACTAAAGAAACCACAACATCATTAGCATATTAGTGCTAAACCACATCATCAACAAATAAATGCTAGAGCATTATTCGCATCATCAACATATAAATGTTGAACCATCCTCAAAATCATCAACATAGAAATGTTGAACCAACCTCAACATCATCATCATAGAAATGATGAACCTGCCTCAACATCATCAACATAGAAATGTTGAAACAACCTCATCATCAGTAGCATAGAAATATTGAACCCACCTCAACATCATCAGCATACAAATGCTAGTATCAGCACAGAGTGTTCAATCTCATCATCTTTCCCTTAGGACATCTGGAGGAGTGTTGGAGGAGCAAGTCGGTAAGCTGACTTGAACGATAGCCGACTTAGTCGGTCAGCCGACTAGTTATAGATTAGGTCAGCCACCTAAGGTCGTGTCGATTGAGTGAACCGACAGGTACTTATTTGTAACTGTTTGTAATTCATATATATTAGGTCGTTGAGCCAGATGAGAACTTGGTTCAGTTCTCTGTATTGTATGGACCCTCTCATGGTAATATAATCGGTTATTCTATATACTTGTTCTTATCTCTTCTCTCTGTGATGTATGTATGTTTTAGTATGTATTATTGGTAACCTTATGTGATCTCTTATCTTTTCAAATGGAGCAATCATAACTCAGCCAGGAGATGATGGAATGGATTATCCTATAGTTTATAGTATCAAAAAACTAAACAAAGCCGAACTAAACTATTCGACGACAGAAAGAGAAGCATTAGGAATGTTCTTTGCACTACAAAAATATTCACACTACCTACTAGCAAACCCATTTGTCTTCTATACCGACCACCAAGCACTAAAATACCTTGTCAATAAGCCACTACACCATGGAAGAATCTGTTGATGGCTACTTCTATTCCAAGAATTTGAATTCGAAGTCGTTGTCAGACTAGGTAAGCTAAATGTCGGTCCCGACCACTTATCCTGAATCGACATAGGGGAGGAACCCACAGGAGTCGAAGATGACTTACCAGATGCACATCTATTTCGAATAGAAGCAGTCCCGGTAGAGTTAGAGGAAATAGCTCAATTTTTAGAAGATGGAGAAGCACCAGAAGGTATGAGTACAAAGAAGAAACAAATTTTAGCCATGAAAGTTGCACCATATAGCATCATAAATGTATTCTTGTACAAAATGGGCTTGGACGACATCCTTAGGAGGTGTGTATTGGAACACGAAAGAAATAATATTATGCATGAAGCACATTACGGACCTGCTGGAGGACACTTCCAAGCAGACACAACTGCAAAGAAAATCCAACAATCAGGGTTGTGGTGGCTAACACTTCACAAAGATTGCAAAAATTTTGTAAGCCAATGTGACTGATGTCAACGACTGGGTCAACCCCTGCCTAGCACAAAAATGCCTTTGATATCAGTAAACCCAAGTTTTACATTTGAAATTTGGGCTATCGACTTCATAGGACCATTTCCCATACCAGCAAAAAGAACAAGTGCAAGGTACATAATAACTGCAGTCGAGTATGTGACCAAATGGGCAGAGGCAGAACCAGTCAACACATGTTCCAATGAAATAGTTGCAAAATTTATCTATGAAAATATTATCACCCGATTTGGATGTCAACTAACCCTAATCAGCGACCAGGGAACACACTTTATCAATAGAACTATCAAAACCCTAATAGACCAGTTCCAAATCGACCATCGTCGGAGTACAGCATACCATCCTCAGTCGACTGGAGCAATTGAAGCATTTAACAAAACACTAACAAAAGGATTAACAAAAATATGCAATGTAGACAAAGATGACTGGGATGAAAAGATACCTACAGTAATATGGGCATATAGAACAGCATACAAACGTTCAACCGACCAAACCCCCTTTTGACTAATGTATGGACAAGAAGCAGTAGTTCCATTACATTTTCGACAACAGACACATATTATCGCAGAGACTTTACATGTCGATGTCGAACAAGGAAGAAAGGACTGTCTATTACAACTAAGTAAACTCAAAGAACACCGACTAATGGTGATAAAACATCAAGAAATCCAAAAATAGCAACAAAAAGCATGTCACAACAGAAACATCAAAAACAAAAACTTGTCAGTAGGAGATCTTGCTTTACTATACAATAGTCGGGTAAAAGGAAAACCTAAAAAGATACATACATAATGGATGGGACCTTATGTTGTCGACGAAATACAGGCCAATGGATTAGTCCGGCTAAGGATGTTACAAGGCGTAGTATTTCAGAAACTCGTCAATGGGGCCCAACTAAAACGCTACAGAAACTAAACAAATCTATAAAAAAAACACATATAACGACCATAATGGTTAAACAAAAGCTATAAAAATCCAAAAATCCAAAAAGCAAAATAGTACCGATACACGCAAAAAACTATGACAGAGAACAACTATTTTCACAATCGACATCATGCCCATCGACACGATACCATCGACCACTTTCATAACCGACATTGACCGACGACCTCGATAGTCCCATCGCGCATTCAGGACTTCGAGCACTAAAACCAAATTACCAATAACGCACACTCAAGTGTTCTTGCTGGACCATCACGTATGCCATTAATACACTCCTCGACAAAAACATCCAACGCTTCAACTATAAACATTGAACCTCCAAAGGATCATTCACTGCAATTCAAACAGAGAGAGCAACAGATGACTAAAAGCCAAGAACACCGAAGTAAAATCGACCAGTAGACCTACAAGATGGCACCAAAACAGACCAGAGCCTCAGCAATTGTGACAGCTGAAGCAGTTGTCGAAGTTTGTGTACAGAAAAAACCAACCATCAGACTTCACATCCCATGAAGACCAAGCACAAAGAATGACTACTTAGACAGACAAAGAAATTTTGGGTACCTCCCTGTTTCTTTAGGACGAAGAAACGTTTTGTTCATGGGGGAGATGTTGGAGGAGCAAGTCGGTAAGCTGACTTGAACGATAGCCGAGATTAGGTCGGCCACCTAAGGTCGTGTCGGTTGAGTGAACCGACAATTAGTTATTTGTAACTATTTGTAATTCATATATATTAGGCTGTTGAGCCAGATGAGAACTCGGTTCAGTTCTCTATATTGTATGGACCCTCTCATGTTAATATAATCTGTTATTCTATCTACTTGTTCTTATCTCTTGTCTATGTGATGTATGTATGTTTTAGTATGTATTATTGGTAACCTTATATGATTTGTGAGATTACAACAAGGAGCATCGCGGTGGGTCCTCTAGTAGATCCACTCGAGTGTTTGTCTAACTTACTAACCCTTTCGGGACAACAAGCCTAGGCAGATAAATGGATATCCCTATGGACCAAACAAGCCTTGTCTGGCTTACTAACCCTTTCAGGCCAACAAGCCTAGACAGACATACTAATCCCCCTAGGATCAAGCAAGCCACGTCTAGATTAATAACCCTGCACATATATTGTGTTCCATATTTTTTTGATGTAATAGGTATCACCCAATTTGATCTCAGATGCCCCAAATATGACCTTTATCCCGAGAACACTTGTTTTAGGCTAATAAAAAACCCTAGCTTCCAAGGAAAATATCTTTAAACCTGTAATATCTTAGGATATGAATATTGGACCACCTATATCTATGCCTTTCTTTGACATGGGTTTTGAGTCTTGATTTTTGGAACCTTCTAGAAAAAAATTTATAGAAAAATTTAAAGATAACGTGTTTTGAAGAAACCAGTCCCGAGGAAAGAGCTCTAATACCAA
>LPNX010838584.1:82514-134767 GCA_001517045.1 Pseudotsuga menziesii | reverse complement strand
TGGGGGATGATGTCATCTACTAGAATCTAATTGGTTGATTTTTATAGTACATTTTGGTCCTTTTGAGGCCCATTTTTGACCTCAAATTCTCTCTAATGATGCAATAAATTCCAAAAACAAACATAAAAAGAGTATAAATAGACTAGACCAGAGTAATCCACACCTTAATAATGAAGAACATCGATGAATAGAAAGTATCTTCGAGGGGGGAACCTCCTTATACAATTTACTTAATACACAAGACAAGACAAGAAAAGACACTCAAATGAAAAGATATCCTTCCTATATAATGAGATTAAGAGGTACAATTACAACTCACTAACTCAAGCCATCATAACTAATATAACCATACTAATGATAATTACAACTAATGTAACAAATCCAACATCAAAACTATTGTAATGCACCACAATATAGGGGGAAATATGCCCACATTTAGGGCTTAACAAAATTCAACCAAAAAGCCATGAACTTACTGCAGTTTTTTCTTTTTTGTTCTGCAACCCGCCTCTACCAATATGTATTATTCACATTGTTTCTTGCTTTGCTCCCCTTGCTCCCCTTTATCAAGTAAACTTGGAAATTCATAGTATCCTTCAACTCCTCCTACTATTTGGGATATAGGGTGGTGTAAGGATAAAATCTTACATGTTGGATATTATTTATAAATATATTTGATAATTGAAAATGATGAATTACAGAGATAGTGAGCCATGTTAAATATGTCTGATAGGGTAATAGTCACGTCTATTAATAAATAGACATGCCCTATAATAACTTATAATTAATAATTAATTAACTTATTAGTGACTAATTAGTAAACTGATGTTAATTAACAATTGTAATAACCATTTAGGTTTATTACAAGTCATCTGGCCTTAATAATATTTGACCATGAATCTTGTATAAAGAGTGATCAACTTAACTTACTAAATGTTTGATTAGTCATAACTTCAATAGAGGTGTTGTGATTGACGGAATTTTCTTTAAGAAAGGCATAGGTGTGATTGATGTTGAAAATAGAACTCTTGCCATGAATAATGGTTCCACAGTTTAATAATTCTTGAAATAGTTGGTCACATTTCCATTCAAATTTCTTCATGCATATAATTTTGTAGATAAAACCATAATGACTATAGGAAGTATTCTTCTGTGTTTCCCACCTGATATCTTCATGATGAACTTGTGTCAACATGTTGAACCCTAGTATTTTTGCATGCTTTGGTATGGACCTAGTTAATATATGAAATATAGATTCTTCGGTGTTGATCAATGGATCTTCAAACATGGTTAGATATTCAGTTACATTTTTTATGATCTTCTTATATGTAGTGGAAACTACTGACAACTTACTTAATTCAAACTGTTTTTTTAAGGAGTCTTCATTTGCAGTTTCGTCACATACTTTTAAGCATGAAGTTCCCTTTGACATATTTATTTCATCCATTGGGGTTTGATTAAAAATATTAAAATTATTTATATTATTGTCTTTATCTGATGATCTTGTCTCCAGTTGTTCCTTGGGAACCATTTGATCTCAAACATTTTGAATTACAACAACCTATAAAATGTTTCTATCTTTGTGTCTCGGAGAATCTTCTGATTTTTGTTCTTTTATGTTGTGATGATTAGGATCATCTTTAGTGCTTCTTTCGTTGTATCCTTCTACAACTTTATTTTTTTCATAATTGTCATCAACACTAATCTCATCTTCATCAATATTTGGTGTTTCATTGTTACGATTTATGAGATCATCATCTTCTTTAGAAATGGCATTAGCATCAGGATTGTCATCAGATGCATCTCTCTTTTGTCATTCTTATTCTCAAGTAATTTTTCTTTAGGTTCATTTTGATCTTCTATACTTTAGGTTTTATCACTATCCTCTACATCTTTTGTTTCATCATCTGTGTTATTGTCCTTATTATCTTGTCCTTGGCTTCGGTTTGGGTTATGAGCCAAGCTTACAACCCGAGTTTGTTTTGGAGCTTCACGAGCCATTTTCACTGATTTTATGGTTGTGTATGTTGGCCGATTTATAAGATTCATTTCCATTCCTTCTATGAAACTACAACAAATTTCTGGAACTTGTGCATGATTTCACATCTTATATTGAGTCTTGTACTTTGAACGATGGTTATGGTTAGGCATTGTTTTTTGTGTCTTGTACTTCGAATGATGGTTCTTAATTTCTGGAACTTGTGCATGATTTCGCATCTTATTTTGAGTCTTGTACTTTGAACGATGGTTATGGTTAGGCATTTTTTTTGTGTCTTGTACTTCAAATGATGGTTCTTATCCTTCTTTACGTATGATACCTTGAAAATTATGTGAGGGGGAATGTAAGGCATCAATGTATGTGTTTTTTGTTCTGGAATAGGTGCGGGAGTGATTTTTAGTTGTCCTTTATAAATATCAACTAAAGTTTCCTCCTTCTCTTCTGTGCTTGAAAATACATATGGTGTAACTGCTTCTTCAACTTTCAACTAACTTGAGGAATAGGACGCATGCGCCTAATATTGTTCAGTGTCCACATGCTTCTTAGATTCTTCTTCTGGTCGTTGTATTATCAACATTATCAATTCTTCGGCTAATTCTTTTATGTCTTCATGAATATCTTGCGTAGCCATGTTGATATCCGATATTTTCATTTCAAGCTCTATGGTTTTTATTTCTTTAATCTCCCATTTTAAGTCCTTTTTAACTTCTTGAGTTGTTTTTTTAAACCCATAAACGCCTACATCGAAGACCATTTTTTGTATACAAAATCTTCAATTTTTTTATAATAATAATAATAATTAATTAGAATCGAAGTTATTTTCTCTTGCGTCAGCTCTGAGCAATCATTTTAGGGTTTCGTGTTGCTGCACGTTCTTGGCGTTTCTAGGCTAGTGGTCGTTGTCCACTTCCATATCCCTGTTAGGATCTAGCCATGCCTGATGGCGGGGTAGGGCTTCCCTCCCCGAGCCCGTGTGATGAGGTAACTACTTTCAGGAATCTGATTTCTGGCAGATCCAGGAATCTCGATGCTGCTCCAATCCCTAAGTTCGTAAAGAAAATTGATGAGGTCCCTGTCATTGATATCCCTCCTCAACATCCTATGCATATTGTTGTCTCCCTGGTTGATCGTGCATTGGTTGGTCAATTTACCGGACTATATCCCTCGTCCAATAATACGGACAACTAGATCCAAAAGAACTGGAGGATTTTGATATCCAACAACGTTACCTGTTATGCAGTAGGTAGAGGGTTTTTCATTTTTGAATTTATTAAGGAAGACCGAGATCTGATCTTCTGCAGCGGTCCGTACTTTATGGGACCACGGGGACTCTATCTGAATAGATGGACCCCGTATTTTGACCCAGCAGTGGATGTCCCTAAGGTTTCTCAAGTTTTGGTTCATCTTTCCAATCTCTGGATCCACTGCTGGACTATGTCATCTCTGCTGGCTATTGGGGATAGACTCAAAAAATATATTGACAAAGCTCATCCTAAACAGAACTATTCATGTGCTATAATATTTGTAGAAGTAGATATGGAAGCAGAACTTCTTGAGGCAGTCAAGCTTATGGTGGGAGAATGGAAGCACTTCCAAAAGTTGGACTATGAACAACTGCCATTCAAATGTCACCATTTCCATGAGCATGGGCATTTCCAAAAGAACTGTCCTAAGTGCCCGATAGATCTAACAGAAAAAGATCAGGAAGAAGGTTTGACATAGGAAAGAGAACCAAGACCAATGCAAGGCAGACTTAGAAAAAATAAGAGAGAAACTTGGGTCATATAAGGAAGGAAGATGCAACTAAAAAATACAAAATGAAGAAGGAAATAACTATGTTGCTCAAGCAAACGAAGCTCTGGATACAAGGCAGGGTGACGATCTGGATCGTGAGACTAGGGATCCACCAAGTTCAAATGTAGAAGAAAATAGTCAGTCTAAGTCCCTGATCACTACTTCAGATGAGGAGGCCTCAGAGGAAGATGAAGGTGAATTCGGACAGTCACAGCCCTCGCAAAAAAAATCCAAAAAGGGGAGGAAAATGGACAAGGAACGAAGAGAGGAAGCCACCTACAAAGATAAGCTTATTAGAGCACAAGTTGCGATCAAAGAAATGATGAACTCTAGGTTTACTAGACAGAAAGGGCAGGCAAAAGGGGCTGCCAAACCATCCAAAGGTAAGTAATGAAGATTGTCTCCTATAATTGTAGAGGTTTAGGGAGCAGGAAAAAATATGAAGCAATGAGAGATCTAATCCACATCTCCAATACCGACATTCTTCTGATCCAGGAGACAAAAATGGAGGAAGAGGACTTCCTCCATACCAGCCAGATGTTCTGGAAAAATAGTGAAGGTAATGCTAGGAGCGCTCGAGGTGCCTCAGGAGGTATCGACACTCTTTGTAAGAAAGCTTCCTTTGAGTTGGTTTAGTCCCTCTTTCACACACATTGGATTCTCTCAACTATGCATCACAAGGAATATAGTATTCAAGTTAGTATTCTAAATGTCTATGTCCCAGTTTTGCTTTCAGAAATTTAAAAAAAAAAAAAAAAATGTTGTCAAAGCATTCAAGAAGTTCTTTCTTCCCAATGCCCAGAGAACCTCATCCTGGCTAGGGACCTTAACATAACTCCCAGTTCTAAGGGGAAAAAAGGCGGCACTATTCTTATAGATCCTCTAAGAGAAAATTTGGAGGACATTATGAGGGATTGGGATCTTGAAGACATCAATCCTAACCATGGTCTCTTCACATGTACTAACAGAAGAACTGGCCCTGGTCATATTGCAGTCAGACTCGACAGGTTTTTGGTCCAACAATCCTTTTCAGTGCTTGGGTTCAAATCAGATTCCTCCATCTTTCCCTTCTGCATGTCGGATCACAAATTGATTCTACTGGATCTTCTAGAAGAAAAAAATCTTGGCCCCATTCCCTTTTGATTTAGCCCAAGCTGGATCAAACAGGACGGTTTCCAAGATCTAGTCAAATCGGTTTGGGATGCCTCAGTCTCTAGCTCCCCCTTTTATATATAGGAAGAGAAGCTTCAGAGGCTTAAAAAAGAACTCAAAGCTTGGGATAAGACTTTGAAGTCTTATGTAGCTAAAAGGATTGAAGCACAACAAAGTCTAGAAAGTCACCAAAGATGGCAAGAAACTCAACCGCTAGACATTGCCAGTCTAGGAAAAGAAACAAACCTCCATCGTAATATGCATGCTTCCTGTAGGAATGAGGAAGAGTATATGAGGCAGAAGTCAAGATGTCTTTGGCTAAAGGCTGGGGACAAAAACATGACCTTCTT
This sequence comes from Pseudotsuga menziesii, assembly GCA_001517045.1. Classification (NCBI taxonomy): domain Eukaryota; kingdom Viridiplantae; phylum Streptophyta; class Pinopsida; order Pinales; family Pinaceae; genus Pseudotsuga; species Pseudotsuga menziesii. The sequence continues at coordinate 129,472 of LPNX010838584.1, read as the reverse complement.
CCATAAACAAGAAGGTCAAAAAAATTTTAAAGCCATGAAGGAGATCCAGAGCCATGGACAAACAATCCAGGAGTTTGAAGAGATAAAAAAGGTGGTGCATGGTCACTTCCAAAATGTCTATGTTGAAGAGGATCCTAGAGATCCCCTCTCTCCCATCCTAGAATCGGTTCTCCATTTGGTCAAACACTCTATTAACAAGAAACTTATGGCCTCGGTCTTGAAAAAAGAAGTGAAAATGGCCTTGGCAAGTATGGAGCCCGACAAGGCGTCGGGGCCGGATGGGTTCACAACCAGATTTCTCAAAGCTTGTTGCAAAACCATCAAACACAATATAATGGTCTTAAAGTCTCAAGTCTGCGAAAAAATAGGGGGGAGCACCAACTCGGATTTCCTTTCTCTTATCTCCAAAGAAAAAGGAGCCACCTCTTTCAATAGGTTTAGACCTATTTCGTTGTGCAATATTGGCTATAAAATCATCACAAAAGTCATCGCAAATAGGATCAAAGAGGTTCTTCCTACCATCATTCTGGATAATCAAGGAGGTTTTGTAAAAGGGAGGCACATTGCTGATAATATCATCCTAGTCCAAGAAGCAATCCATTCTAGCATACATCATCGGGAAAAAGGTATGATCATAAAACTGGATTTAGCTAACGCCTTTGATAGAGTTAGATATGAGTTTCTCTTTCAGGTTATGCAAAGGTACAGCTTTGATCTAAGCTTCATTAGATGGATTCAAGCCTTTATTAGATTCCCTTGGATTGCCCCTCTGGTCAATGGGTGGACTGCCAATTTTTTCCAGGCTTCCAGGGGACTCCATCAGGGCTTCCCTCTCTCTCCTCTTCTGTACTCCATCCAAGCCTCGGTACTCAGTTTTTAGCTGAATCAAAGCCAATTCAACAACGATCTTATTGGGTTGCACATTTCCAGAGGAGTTAAAGATGTAAATCATGCCCAATTTGCAGATGACACAATCCTCTTGGGGGGCCGAGTGTGCACTCTGCCAGACTCTTTAAAAGGGAACTAGATCTCTTCCAAGAAGCTTCAGGAAGTCTGATCAATTATAGGAAAAGACAAATTCTATGATGGAATTGCAATCCTAGAGAGATGGCAGACATCAGTAGAATTATGGGTATTGAATGTAAGACTCAGTGAGATGCTTTCAAGTATCTGGGAGTCCCTATCTTCAAATATTCGTTGAAGTCCTCCTCCTGGATCCCATTTTTAGACAAAATTAAAAACAGGATCAGCACCTGGGGAGCAGCTTGGTTAAATACTGCTGGGATAGTGGTCCTTATTAAAGCAGTGCTTTCCAATATCCCTATTTATCAATGCTCCATCCTTCTTGCCCCAAAAGGGATAATAGATAGTATTGAAGCTTTTCTCATAACATTCCTCTGGAAAGGGGGGAAGAAGAATGAGAAGAAGCTCCCCCTAGTTAGCTGGGAAAAGGTGACTAAGCCATTGAGTCAAGGTGGATTACAAATCAGGAATCTGACTTCACAAAACTTAGCATTGGGAGCTAAAATTCTTTGGAATATCATCTCTGGCAAGTCATCATGGTGCAAATATGCCCTTTGGAAAAAATATTTTTCAGGAAGCCGCCTGAGGTGTCTGGACAATCCCCCACATGTTAGAAAAGGCTCTGCAATTTTCTCAATTCTGTTGAAATCCTTCTCCTTCTTCCCCCCCAAGGTCACCTAGATCCTGGGGAACGGGAAACACATCAGGGTGTGGGAATACTCGATCATGGGCATTCTCCCAATTGACCATTGGCCTGGAATGGAGCACATAAAAGTCTTTATGCACAGTCGTGACCTATCAACTCTATGGGATATCTCTGACTGGAATCCGGGTGGCTCATGGAAGAGCTGGAATATTCCGTGTCCAAACCACCTGGAAAATGACAAGAATATGCTTATTTCCAAGCTTCAGGGAAATCCTCGATTGCTAGAAACGCTAAGGATACTAGAGGCTGGGGGGACAAATCAGGGAGCTATTCACCCTCAATGGGTTATAATTCTTTATCAAATCTTGGAAATATGGGGAACTCTGCTCTTTGGAAGAGTGTCTAGGCCGTGAAAAGCCTACCAAAAATTGATTTTTTTACGTGGACCTTAGCCCACGGTAGAATCTTGACTAGGGATAATCTAAGGAAAAAGGGGTGGGAAGGACCAACGAGATGCCATTTTTGTCTCAATAGTGAAGAGTTTACTGAACACATCCTTATCTCGTGCCCGTATGCCAGAGAAGTCTGGAAGTTGGCTTTCCCAGGGAAAGCTTCACTTCCTCTGGACAATATTCACTCTTTGTTAGTTAATTGGGCTACCAACTCTCCTTTTGACAACCTCAAGTGTGAAAGAACAAAATCTTTTTGGATGGCCCTACCAAAGGTTATTCTTTGGAATATTTGGCTTGAAAGGAACTCACGAATTTTCAGAGGGAAAGCAGTGTTGGCCAGTCATGTTGCTGCAAAATTTGAAGGTCTATTGGGAGACTGTCTCTCTCACCTCTGGTGCGATGTTCCTGACCACCCTGTTTCCCCTTTAGAATCTGCTTGGCTTCATAGCATGTCCCCTAATCTCCCATTGGCCTCCCCAAAGAACAGGACAAGGAGTTCATGGGNGGTTCTCATCACCTCGGATGGACAAATGGAAACCAAATTCTTCTGGGGGATTGGAACGGAAACAAACAATATAGCTAACGTGTTATCCCTTTGGCAAGGTCTATCTATAGCTAAGAATTAGAGAATTACATAGCTAATAGTCTTTGGAGACTTGAGAGTAGTAATCCAAGATCTAGCTGAGAATTCCCTTCCAAATCATATGCACCTTCGACAACTGATAAAAAAAGGTCCAGGTTCTTGCTCTTTCTTTCCACAAAATTGAATTCTACCACATACTTCGGACTCATAACAGGGAAGAAGCTCTAGCTACAAATGTAGGAACTAATCTTAGCTCTGGCTCAAATCTGATTAATGGAACTCGTTCTATGTGTGTTCCCTCATAGGACCGTGGTTGGGTTCCTAGGGCCAAAGGAATTATGGGCCCACGTTTTGGGGCTCTGGTCTCTTCAGACTCTAGACGTGTTCCTGCCATTTGGTGAAGCATGTGGCTCTTTGCAGCCATGTGTGCCCAAATCGATGCGTCAGGCGATTGTTAAATCATGTACTTCGGAGGAAACACCCCATACGCATGAAAGGTTTTCAGTCTCGTCGACGTATTGCGAAATTTGTGAGGTGATGCAAGTTTTAATGGCCTGCATGATGAATTTAGGCGGTCTGAGTTTCATTTTCTTGAAGGGAAAGGATATAAGGATGAGAAAGGAGAATGGTAGAGGGAGTTTTATTTGGTTGGTTTGCAGGAGGTGCGAGCTCGAGGTGGACCTGAGGGTGGTTAGCAGCTTCAAATATTATGCAAAAGTGTGGAGAGTGCATGCACTAGTGATGGAAGCGTCTTCTGAGTCCACAAGCTCATCCCCTCCCGCCTTATATGTGGAGTCTGATATCAGGGACCTTAAGAGGGAAATTAAGAAGCTGCAAAGGATGGTGGAAGCAATTGACACAGAGGGAGGAAGACGCATGGAGAATGTTGACAGAGACCTGGTTTTCCTGAGGAAGGAGTTCAAGCGAGCAGCTAAATGCTTTGAGAATTTTGTTATTGGACGGATGGTTGAATTGGAGATAAAGGTGGAAAAGCTGGCATTGAAAGTTGTAAATATGGAAGCTGCAATCAAACCAGGTTCCTCGTCTCGCCCCGAAGAAAAAAACACTTGAATTTTGGGATGGGAAATTTAATTTTGAATTGTCGTCTACATAAGTATCTATGTTTCGAATTACCAATTTATGGTTAATATTGAATGCTGTAATGGTTTCTCAGTTAGTTTACTGCTTATTTTTAAAACTGCTTAATAGTAACTTGAGATATGTTGAACTCTCTTTTCCGCTTCCATAAGGGCATATTTTGAGATCTGCTGAACTCCTTTTGTCGCTTCCATAAGGGTGTTTTCTATCTTGGTTCTGTCTATGTGGTTATACCATCTTTCTAATATATCATAACCGTCACTGTAAAAATGATAATAATAATAATTATTATTATTATTATTATTATATTTATTACTATTGTTTTTATAAACTATATATATAGTTTTTTTATTAAAATATTATAACAATAATTATAATATTATAATTTTGTTGAAAGAGGGGAATTTAGTATTTAAACAAGATTATAATAATATATATTATTACAAGCTATGGTTTTCGAATATATAGTAAAAGATATTTTTACTTCATTATTCTTTTCTTTTTTACTTTCTTTTCCTTTTTTTTCAAACTTTATTTGTATTTTTATTTTTAACTTTTCTAAACCACGTGTGGTTTGCTTTAAAACCACGTGTGGTTTGCTTTAAAACCACGTGTGGTTTTACACTTTTTTTGTGTGTTCCTTCTTTTTATTCCTTTTTCTTCTTTCCCTCTTCTAGGAGCTTCCTTGACCACATATAAAGGGTAAAACCGCTCTTGTAAGGATATAACCTTACATGTTGGATATTATTTATAAATATATATTTGATAATTGAAAATGATGAATTACAGAGACAGTGAGCCATGTTAAATGTGATCGATAGGGTAATAGTCATGTCTATTAATAAATTAACATACCCTATACTAACTAATAATTAATAATTAATTAACCTATTAGTGACTAACTAGTAAACTGATATTAATTAACAATTGTATTAACCATTTAGGTTTATTACAAGTGGAGTTTCCCTTCTCTTTTCCGTCTAAGATTATTTTTATGCAATTATGTCTAAAATTGTTCATGAAGAGTCTCATTTTTTTCTTGCAATATTTTCTCGATATCTCCCCACCAACCATCTCAAATGAATTTTCCATTTTCTAAATAATAATTTCCACACGTTGTGGACCTTGGTATGCAAAATTTGATTTGCAAAAATCCAAATGAGCCCTACATCTTGTACCTATCTTGGTCTCCCACCTTGCAACATGTTTCCCAATTGGCTCACCACCTTTTGACACCGTAATCAAGAAAGGAATCTTACCTTCTATATTATTTCTTTTAACTTCCTTTTTGTATACCTATACCAATATTGAATCAATATTTTTCTTTAAAAAACAATGGATACATCTTCTACACCACTACCATTATAATTGGGTGATATTGTTGCATAAAAAGTTGTAAATGTAGCAGACATATTTTAAGGAACACGAGATGTAACCAGAGTCTCTTCATGAATTTCATTAACCAGAATTGTGTGCTCCTTGGACACATTGTTTGTGGAAGTAGGTATCTCTAACGTATCAATAGATGTTCCTTCAAACATGTTCTTTAATTTTGAATAAAGGACCTGCATACTTGATCTTCATGTACTATCATGCTTATCAACAAATATACCTTGTAGACTTTGTGTTAAATTTTTATCTTCATTCTGCACATCGCCTTGTGATGTATGTGTTGGGATTATTATTAATACTCCCTTTGACCACATAGTTTATTTGACATTTTCCTAGCTTAGGATGTCTTCACCGCTCCACTAGTGCACGGGGTACACACCTAGGGTACATATGCCACTTATTGCACCTATTTCCATGAGTTTAGGTGCCCTAGGGACCAATACCTATAATTTAGGAACCCACTCTGAGTGCCACTAGCAGTGCCCAACAATTGATCCTATTCGGGACTTGGTATTTAGTTAGGTCCATTTATGCTCCAATTTCCGTTAGTTAGATCACTCTCAGTCAGCCTAGTGTTAGTTTTCATGATTTAGGGGAAGTAGGGTGCAAATTCTCACCTACCCTCTTCAATTAATTGGTTATGAACTATTTTAGTGATCTAGAGTTGCATTAGTGAGCACTAGTGGTGATTTTCCCACACTAAGTTAGCTCCAGAGTCAGTCTAATTTGGTAGGTTTGAATCATATATTAGGTATTTGAATTCTCCTATGTGTATAGAAATTGTATTACATATTATTTACTGAATATGTGGATTAATATTGATTAATGGAAATATATCATTTATTCCAATTATTGGTCTCATGAGTGTTTTATTCTTCGTGAATTACTGATCTAAGTTACTCAATATGCTTCTCTCTCTCTTCTACAATTCTCCATTTGAATTATGTAGGCTTGATGATCCTATGCTTCATTGAATTTTACATGGTATCAGAGCTGGTATCAAGGCCAACACCAAATCTCAGAAACTTCAATTGATGCACTAGAAGCCAATGGGTTGCACATAAATCCAGTAATTATTGCCTTGCTCCCTTTGGATTCTATCCAGAGATGTCTATCCAGGTGTGATGCACCCAGAGAAAGTGCACATGTCGTAGTAGAGAGTGTTTGGTCTAATTTGATTCAAATCAAATTTTGTTCTGAAGGTACAATTTGAACAGCAAATTTTGAAAATCACAACAAACTTTGAAGAGGTACCACGACCTTTACAGATAATCTTAGAGGGCCTACCTTATCTTATTTGAAAGGTCTTTCCATGATCTGAAATGGGTTTTTCAGGGAATTCAATTTGAGTCTTTGGTTTGAGAGACATGTTCAATTCAATATCAGAGTTTTGCAACAACTCGCATCCATCTGTACCCTCTACCTCAACTTGATATTTCTCACTCTACAAGATGAGATAAGTCAAATTGCTTCTATGATTTCAAATATCTCTTCGATATCTAAAATGGGCCTTCGACGAAATTTGATTCATTTGTATGTAGAATAATTTGTGATTGAATTGGAAACATGACATCAATCACGTTTTTGAGTTTTTATTTAAGATTACATACATGATTTGATTTACATGTACAACTTATTGGATTCAAATTTGTTCCCGGATTTGAAGAATAAAATGACAAAAACCTCTATTGTACAACTTCAAATATGGATTTGAAATCAGTTCCCCTTCAATCACTATTCAATTATACTGAGTGGAAATTGAAGATGGTTGCATATATTTAGAGCCATGATCTCCTTGATGTGACTTTTGGAGTTGTTAAATAATATTATGAAGAGTAAAATGATTGGATAAATGATTGTGACAGAGTATATGGAAGTATGGGTATGGTAATGACTCCTAATATGCGTTATCTCATGGAATCTGTCGAGTATCCATTCGAGATTTGGAGAAATATAGATAGAGACTTTGGTGTGCAGAAAGAAGTAGATAATACCTAGAGAGAATCCATCACCTCCTCAAGTGTTCTTCCTTCAAATTTATTGGCCTCAGTTCTTTCTGATGAAGTTGTTCAAGATGAATAAATAGCAGAATCTTCAAATCATTCAATTGGAATTATTGAAAGTGTCCTTGTAGTGACTCCTTCTCTTGTTGCTCCAGAAGTTTATGAGATCTTTGATATCTCATCTTCTCATACAGTTGATCTAGAAGAAGACATTCGAACCACCATTGTTGAAGAAAAACTCTCCTTCCATCCTTCTCAATCATTCTCCAGTGATTCTTCTATTCTAAATTCTATGCAAAATTTGTCAGTGTGCTCAAGGAACTGAAGAGAAATTCAATTCCTCTCTCTCTAATCATGTTGTTGGTGTGCATAAAAGTTATTTTTTGGATGTTTTGGAAGAAATATCATATTTTAGGAGTGATCCATTCACCCTCACTGATCTAGTGCTTCCAGTAAATTCCTACTTGATTGCTTGCACCAATTCTTAGAGTTTTATTGAAGAAGGAGAAAATAGTGCATCTGCTATCTCAGTGGGCACTTGGAACATTTGTTCCTCATTATTGGATCTGATATCACCTTATTTGGTTCGAATTTCAAGTTCCAAGACCTTTCAGTCATGCTTGTGACTATTCTCATCAGTTCTAGTGTGAAAAATCAAGCACCTCAAGTCTCTTTCAAACTTGTTCCTAGGGATTCAATGCCATTTCTTCTCATAAGTTTTCCGATATGAATTATTGTGATTTTATGGATATTTTGAAAGCTATATAAGATTATATAGCTCACACGTTCTCTCTCCTTGCTCTCTTATCTTCTTTTCACATGATCACATGCTCATCTCCTCACAGTAAAGATGGACACCTCTTGCATTCACTTGGAAACTTGCTCCTCACACCTAGAGTTGATTTTACCTCACATGGTTCAGTTTTCAAAGATGCAACATCTAAGTTGCTTGGGTTTACCTGGCATGGTTCAAATTCTCAATCACTTTTTCTCCCTCATCAGTGTTCCTTAGTTTCTTTACATAGTCCCATAATCTATTATGTAGTTGTCTATGTTCCTGATTCAGTTGAGTAGATTCATGTTCTTCCAAAGAGAAAAATTCCTCCAAACATAATCATTTAGTTTGGAGAGGTTCACATGAACATTCCTAGGATAATAGTGCACACAAGGACGATCAGACTACGTTACTACTTCACAGAGATGCATATTGCAGAAATATTTTCACAAGTTTTTACTCAAGAAGAAATTATTTCTCTTAGTATGAAAGCTTGATCCTGGTTCTTTCCTGCTTATTTTGAGGGGATTATTTTCCCATGAGGTTTTCCCCTTTTCCTTATTTGTTAAGTAATTATTTTTTTTCATATAGATTGTATGGGTGACCTTTGGTCCTAGTTTCCAGGGCCCAGGTTGTCCAAAGTCAGGATTAAGGGGGGGTGTTGAGATTATTATTATTCCTCCCTTTAACCACATAGTTTATTTGAAATTTCCATATCTTAGGAGGTATTCATCACTCCATTATTTCATGGGGGGCACACCTAGGGTAAATATGACACTTACTGCACTTGTTTGCCTGAGTTTAGGTGACCTACGAACTAATCCCTATAATTTAGGAACCCACTCTGAGTGCCATCAGCAGACGGTCTAGCAGTTGAACCTAGTTGGTATTTAGTTAAGTCCAGATATGCTTTGATTCCCATTATTTAGACCACTCTTATTCATCCTAGCACTAGTTCCCATGATTCGGGGGATGTAGGGCACATTTTTTCACCTACCCTCTTCAGTTAACTGGTTGTGAACTGTTTTAGTGATCCAAAGTTAAAATATATGACTATAGATGATATGTTGTACTAAAATTTAGTTTAGTTTTGAATTCTCTAAACAAACCATTCCAAAATTTCGAATTGAACTTTGGATCCCAATCTAAAACTATTACCTTAGGAATTCCATGTAACTAGCAATTTCCTTCATGTAAACCTTTATGATCTTAGTTTCTTTAACAATTGATTGTACAAGTACAAATTGGGATGACTTTCTCAACTTGTCAACTACCATCATAATATAATCATGTTTCTTTGAAGTCCTTAGAAATTTGGTAATGAAATCAATGGTCACTACATCCCACTTCCATTCCAGTACAAGCAATGGATGGATTAGTCACTTACTGCACTTGTTTGCATGAGTTTAGGTGACCTAAGGACTAATCAATATAATTTAGGAACCCAGTCTGAGTGCCATCAATAGTGTCTTGCAGTTGAACCTAGTCGGTATTTAGTTAAGTCCAGTTATGCTCTGATTCCCATTAGTTAGACCACTCATATTCATCCTAGCACTAGTTCCCATGATTCGGGGGATGTAGGGCACATTTTCTCACCTACCCTCTTCAGTTAACTAGTTGTGAACTGTTTTAGTGATCCAAAGTTGAAATATATGACTATAGATGATATGTTGTACTAAAATTTAGTTTAGTTTTGAATTCTATGAACAAACCATTCCAAAAGTTTGAAGTGAACTTTGGATCCCAATCTGAAACTATTGCCTTAGGAATTCCATGTAACTGGCAATTTCCTTCATGTAAACCTTTATGGTCATAGTTTATTTAAAGGTTGTTTGTACAAGTACAAATTGGGATGACTTTGTCAACTTGTCAACTACCACCATAATATAATCATGTTGCTTTGAAGTCCTTAGAAATTTGGTAATGAAATCAATGGTCACTACATCCCACTTCCATTCTAGTACAAGCAATGGATGGATTAGACCATCAAGATGCTTATGCTCTTCTTTTACCCTTCAACACTCCAAACACTAAGAAATGTACCTACATATTTCCTTTTTCATACTTGTCAATTAAAACTCTTTATTTATAGTTGTTAAAGTATTTTGGTAACCTAGGTGACTTGCATAAGGTACATTGTGCATTTCTTGCAATATAATCTTCTTCAAGTCACCTTCAGATGGCACGTAAATTTTTCCATTGAATTGAAGAGCTCCATCTTCAATCAATTAATACTTGCAAAACTTTGAAGGTTTATTGCTTGATTGTAATGTTGTTGCAACCTATAGATAATGGTTATCTACCTTAAATGCCTCATGCAACCTAATATTCAAATCTTACTTCCAGACATTGATGGATAAAATGTGCATTAGTTGGCTTCTTTTGTTGACTACATCGGACACTCTATTCTCTTTACCTTTAATATACTTTATGTCAAAATTGAACTTACTCGGGAATTCAATCCACCTAGCTTGTATGGAATTTAGATGAGGTTGATCAAACAAATACTTTAAACTGTGATGATTAGTTCTTAGCTCAAACAAGCTCCTTAAGTGGTAATTCCTCCACATCCACAGTGCATGAACTATAGCAGCTAACTCTAAATCATGAATATCACAATTATTTTCATACTCCTTCAGTTTCTTTGATTCATAGCAAATCGCATGCCCATCTTGCATCAAAAATCCATCGAGTCCTTCCAATTATGCATCGGTACGTACAACATAATCCTTGTCTAGGTCTAGAAGTTTTAACACTAGAGCACAAGTAAGAAACCCCTTCAACAAACTAAAACTGTCTTCACACTTCTGACTCCATATCAACTTCACACCCTTCTTTTGCAAGGATCTGATTGGATTTTCAATCCAGGAGAAATCTTGTATGAACCTTCTATAATAACTTGTCAATCCCATAAATGATATGAACTCTATCACATTATTGGGAGTAGAATGTTCTTGAATTTATTTTCTCTTAGTAGGGTCCACTGCTACACCCTCCTCGCCCAAATATAGTAGTTTGTTTCTAATAAAAGGAACGCATGATAGGCTTAATATACAATTGGTTCTCTCTTAGGATCTGCAAAGTAATCCTAAGATGTTATTCATTCTATTATTTCGACTTGGAATAGATCAATATATATTCTAAAAATACTATAATGAATTTATGCAAGAACTCTTTGAATACACCATTCATCAAACACATAAATGTAGCTGGGGAATTTTTTAACCCAAAGGGTACCACTGTATATTCATAGTTCCCATGCCTAGTTCTGAAGGCAGTCTTACTAATATCTTCATCCTTTATGCGCACTTGGTGATACCCATATCTCAAATCGAACTTATAAAACACCCTTTCCCCTCTCAATTGATTAAATAGGTTGTCAATCCTCGGCAATGGATATCGGTTCTTGATGGTGGATTTATTCAGCTGCTGGTAGTCCACAGATAACCTAAGTGTGTCATATTTCTTCTTTACAAACAACAAGGGATCTCCCTAGGATGAAACACTAGGGTGGATATAACCCTTCTTCAACAATTCTTTTAATTACATCTACAATTCCTGAAGCTACAAGGTACTCATTATGTATAGCGCTTTAGACATCGACACCGCAATAGGTATTAAATCAATGTCCCACATTACTAGAAACCCGGGAGCATCCTAGAATAGATATTCAAATTCTCTAAGCACCTGAGTTACCTTGGTGCACGACTCCATCTCTACTGATAATTCCTTAGCATGGAAAGCGTACACGTGGCAACCCTTTCAGAGGTACCTTTTCATCTATACGACCGATATTTCTCTCATCGAAATTGGTTTGGGAGTTCCTTTCACTTGCATGGATTTACCCTCCTCATCTAGGCATGTCATGATTTTGCTTCGACAATTAAGAATCGTGTGGTGCAACTCCACCTAGTCAATTTCAAGAAACAATTTTTATGACACCAGAGGAATCATGTCCAAATCATACTTGGTTTGTAACCCATTCATTGAAAATTGGCAGCCTTTAACCATCGATGTGATTAGTATTCTCACTCCTATAGTTAATTGCACCATCATGTTCTTAGGAAATCTATAGCCCATTAACTTGTATTTTTCAACCAATTTAGCATTTATATAACTAAATGAAGGTTTGGAATCAATCAAAATTGAAACTAGTAAATTATTTACTTTACCTTCAATTTCGATCATCGAAGATTGGTGGTATGCTTTATGATTGTCCAAGGTTACATAAATTCGAGGAATTCTTTGAGATACATCCCCCAATGTAGATGCTTCCTTCACATTATACATTTTGGCATCCATGTTCTTCCTCTCGAGACAATTGTTGAGGTATTGATCACCTCTACACTTCCAGCATTTAACCTGCATTGGTTTCCTTTTCCATGTAGGTTCATTCTCCCTTGATCCATATTTTAGAGTGGGTTGCTAGATAGTGTTAAAATGATCTTGTTTAAATTCAAAAAGATTAAATCCCTTTGCTCCTTTGTTCCTGTTTCACCTTCATCATACCCTTCCATCTCTTATGAATATCCTTCCTACTCTTACCTTGTTCATCCAAGCATTTAGCCTTATGTATGCATTCCTTCAAGGTATAATGAGGATCATAACAAGATATTCCATCCTTATAAAATGCTCATAAACTGATGCCAAATGGTGGATCTTAACCTTTTCCTCTTGGGTGAATCCCACATAACTTAACAAGTCCAAGGATCTCTTCTCATACTCATACATTAACATGCTTCCTAGTCGGAGTTCAAATAATTCTAGAATATTTTGTCATAATACTGTTGGGATAGGTAATCTAGCTTGAAATACATTTGAAATCTCCTCCATGATATTTTCTTTTGATCCAAATATTCTACCTGCTTCAATTGCTTCCACCACTGGTAGGATTTTCCCTGGAGATTATATATGGAAACCCTAGCTTCTTGATTATCCGAATAATCATGCGATTGCAGATACTTCTTCATCTCTAGAATCCAAATCGTTGCAACTTCATCATATTTCTATCCATCAACGGTGGGAGGTTTAATATTTTTGAGCTCTCTGTAAGGCATTTCCATCTCTCTTTTATATTCTAATACCTTGTAGGATAATGATCATACTAGATTTCAAGTCCCTCATTCCCATGATAGCTCCCAACTGAATGGCATCGAGTATGCACCCTCCTTTTACTTGCATTTATATCTCTATAATGTTGGTGTCTATCATGAATTTCTTTGTTCAGAGATTATTCTCCTTCCCTTCTTACCACAAAGGATACTTGTTGCACCTGATATTGCAACTACACTAGGTTATGCATCATCTATTGATTTAGTTGATTATATTGTTCCATACAATGCATGATCTTTACATGTCCAACTTGAATGTCCTTAAAAGTTCGAAACAGTTCTATGGGTTCCATCACAAACTCACAGCCTTATATTATGCCCTTTGATAATCCATTCTCACTTCTTCAGCAAAGTGAGATATTTCTAGTCTTTCTACCATCCTTGTAGTTACGCTTTCCTCCTACTCTAGCAATCGAAAACTACACAAAATTGTATTGTAACTAACAATTTGAAATTAACCCATATTTTTAGTTCACATTTAAATTCATATGAAAAATAGTATTTACATTATCCGCAAATACATATTTCATATAGGTAAATTATGGAATTAAATAAACTCAAGAGTATACACTCTTTAAAATAAATAATTCCCAGAGGCTAAGGGTTGAAACCTTAGCTCTGATACCACACTGTAACATACCCCATACATTATCATAGATAAATCATATTTTTTTAATCAATCTAGCACATACAAATCATGTGCTCTTATACCACACATGTAATGTACCTCGATGCTACACAACTACCCAAATAAAAATATTTAGCTAAGAACACCCACATAACACTTCAAAAGTTCTACAATCAAACTTAAATACCAAATTATAAATTGAAAATATGAAAAAAAATCACAGTGAGACCATATCAGCTCACTACTCTGGAAGCGTAAAAATAATTTACAGTCTAAAAATCCTTATTACATATTAATTGTAACTAAATAGTCATTTAAATAACATTATATCAAACTCGACGGTTTATTCCACTGTCTCGGTTCGATTCTACTGATCCTGACATTACCATATGGATTCCAACCTTGCCGACTTTGGTAGCTAGAAGTTGGTAATGTCAAAACATATCATAACAAAACACTCCTGACAGGTTCACCCGGACATTGTAAATGTTGAAGTTCCCGTCATTAGAAGTCGAGAATCGGCACACCTAAACAAGAGTTAGTACTACCACTCCCAACTTTCGATTCCCGACGTCGAAACTCAAAAGTTGGGAGTCAACACCATTAAACAAAAAATACAATGATCACTCCCAACTTCTGATTCCCAACGTCAAAATGTCAAAATTTGGGAGTTGGTACCATCAAACAAAAATCACAACGATCACTCCTGAATTCCAATTCTGGATGTTGGCATGTCGAAAGACACTAGTTGGTACCATCAAACAAAAATTCTCGACTTCTTATTCCTGATTTTGGCACGTCGAAAGTCGAGAGTCAACATACACTGGACAATCTAGGAAATAACCCACCCAACTTGTTGATCCCGACGTTGTCAGAATCTTGGGAGAAGGAATAAAGTCGCAGCTTCACAAGGCCACTTTGATTCCTCCATTTGCATCGCCATCTCATCATAAAAACTTTGGCTAACACTTAAACATAGACGCTTTCACTTCCAACTTGGAAGTCGGAATTTGGGTGTTAGAACATGTCCACAAACTTAACAAAACAACCCCAACTCCGTCGAATGGACAAAACCATTGCATCGTTCCTTAAGGAAACTTAAGGAGAGCATATTTGCAATATTATAATGTTCTAACATGTTGAATAACAAGGTTTATCCACCTATCCAACCTAATAAACAAATCGACACACAAGAAAAATTTGAGTATCGAGGAAAAAATCTAAGTATAGTAGGACCACAAGTTGAAAACGACCATCTACATGTTTCCAACAGACCCCTAAAACCTCAAACAGACTTAAATATTTCTTAAGCAATCTGAGTCAAAACATTAAAGAAAACTTGCACTTCTTAACTTGAGTTATCTAATGGAATTTTATACCAATTTAAAGCTTTACTTTCCATTCCATTAAAACTAATATTATAAGTACAAATTCATTGCACTCATAAACACTTGACAAACTATTTATTGTTGTAAACAATCACAACTTGGGGAAACATTGGGAAATTTAACAAACTTAACAGCCTTCATCATTTACAAGGTATTCACAAGATAGATAAGGAACGAACTCCTTTATCCTACAATACTAAGCATGAAGTCATTCATACCCAAATATACAATCTGCAAACATTCTCCATTAATACTTTTAATCATGAAAAGACTGTGAAACTGGAATGAATTATACAATTAACTCAATCACTCATACAACAATTCACTAACGTCCTTTGGAACCTATTCGCTTAGCTACCAATGTCCAAATAAGGCATAATTCATTCAAACAAGAATCGAGTAACTTGCCATTTATTTTAAAAAAAGCATTCATACATAAAAACATACACATTTTGGCTCTGTCCCAAACAAAATATAAAACCTTTATAGAGTTAAGATAAAGCATTAAACACTTATCTAAAATACAAATGTTTGGCAATTGACTGCGTGGTAGCCACACTCCACCAAATGTAGGAAGTTCTGCTCATAAATATCTCAGCAGAACTCCATGCAAAAGCTGAGACTCATGTATTCACCACAATACTTGTCACTAGCCCTAAGTTTTTCAATATTCCTCACTTGACAATCAGGATTTATTGGCTTACCACCAAATCCATGTCAAACAATAGAATTTATTCCCTTTGCTTCCTTCTATCTAGCACAACAGTGATAATCATTACTATCCTCTATGCTTAGAATTCCACTAAGTTAACTTCATGCATAATTTTCCATTTCACTAGTGCAACCAGAGGCAAAGACAAGAAAGGAGCTCAATAAGAACAACGATTCGAGTTCAAGTTTGGGTTCATAGGATTCCACACTAGCCCAACTACCACAACATACAATCGAATTGGAAATATCGCTCTGGATCTGGACATGTTTCTCAGTCCACCGACGTTTCCATTTGGCATACGCCTTAGTGTTCTATTTCACGTCCTAGGATACAACACACTGCACTCTAACTTCTATGCACTGAGTGCTCTACACCCACATTAAACAAGCTCCATTCCGCAAGATTCTTTTATCACTCTCTATTATGTGTTACAAGACTTCTCTTGCTCAAACGCTTGCATAGATCGTTATGTTCTTCCTTCACCGTACCACCTACATCATTATTCACTATTCTCATGTTTTTGCTTGAATGGTTCTTCCCTGCACATCCTCCCTTCCAATGCCTCGAGCCTCCTTCCCCAATCCTGATTCCAAAAATTTTGAATGGATCTTTCAATTCCATGCAACACTTGTCAAAACTACATCTAATCTCCACTTAACCCATAAATAGGTTTAAGGATTAAGCAAGGATATTAATGGTTAATCAAAAGTTATAAGTTCTACAGGGTTACAAAATCCCACAAACTTATCTCCCTAGGATATATACAAACCCCCCTCACTGTCATAGGTGAATGAATACAAGAGTCCACGATCATTTAGCATTCTGACTCAGCCATAGCCAATTTAGATTTTTATTAATGTTTGGAAATATATAATGAGTTATGCCACCTTGGCACTCATAGACATTTACATAAATTCATTTGTAACTGGGGGTTTAGTCTAGGGGTGTTTCAGAAGTGGACCACTATTCAATTTGTGTAGACTACATGGTATGACTACTAACATGTATCCAATTAAGTGGATTGTCATTAGCGATAGATGGATTTAAGCGATTTGATATATGTGCCTTGGCCCCTACTTATGATCATTCCAAATGATGGAGCCTAAGAACTTCTGCCTAGGTGGCCTCTAAAAGAAAGGGATCGAGTTTGTGTTTTCTTAATAGATCTGTAACATCTCTTGACAATGTGTAAGATCCTACACAAACTTCTCAATATGTAGCATGAGTGGTAGGTTTTCCAAAGTTAATGATGAGGGAGGATAACTACTATGAATGTTCTCATGGATATCCTCTCTATCGACCTCCTTCATGTCCACATAGAATCATCCACCCACATCCCCTTAACACTAAAAAAATATAGGGGGATGATGTGGGAAGTCATCACCATTTTCATGTGCTCTGACATTGTTTCCACTATGCTCTTCTTTGTATCCTTCAAAGTATTCTCTATGTATGCGAATTCTCCCACATATTCTCTCACAACATTGGCCCAAATTTGTGAATTTGTTGCACCTACTCCTAACTATACCATCCATATAGCTTCATTCCTTATGGGTACTAATGGAACATCTAAAATAGTAATAGGTTGATTATCATCAAAATTAATCACTAGGACCACAGGCTTGGGATTTTCAAAATCCTAGTACATCTTAAGTGCCGCTTATATCAAGTATAATTTGTGCATCAAACCAAAATCCTCTAGATCTTGAAGGATTGGTGGGTAAGTATGGTTGGGAGTGGTGGACGTTATTGATATTAGTTCAACAAGTTTGGTCTCCAATGAACCCTAAGTGGGTATATCTATTGCCTTCATGGGAACCCTGCTCATATTCTTAACCACTCTTAATTATTTAGGTGCCCCCCTATAAAAATCCAATGATAGTGTCAAGGTACTCCTTAAGGCCCTTCCTTGAAATAGAGCAATTCCTCATGGAGGCTTATCCCAACCGATTAGATTAGGTGGCAGTCGAGCCCCTAACCCCTAGGGATGATCCCTCAACTTCCTCCAAGTAAATCTCAACCCATTTGATCTCATTTTTGCCTATAAATGTATGCTTACTTTCATGGTTTAGAGAGGACCAAGAAAGCATCTTTATATTGTTGAAATTATTCTAAGATTGAGAGGCAAAGAGATTGGAGTTTGAAGGAAAAAAGACTTGTGGAGAGAAACACAACACCTAAGCTCTTTTGGTTGTAATATTTCCATTCATTTCATTAATGCAATATGTTTTCCCTTTCCCATAAACTTTGTGTTATTTGTTGCTTATAACTCATTGTTTACTATCTTTCTCTTCGGTCATTGACATAGATTTGCTAGATTATTTTGTATGTTTCCTTTTTTCTTTGTTGGATTTGATCTGTGTAGGTTATTCAACGCCAACTAAGCTAAGGATTTCCAGCTAGCAAGGACAATCTTTAGGAATAAGGTAAGGCTCCATTATGATCAAGTAATCTTGCTAAATCTAGAGAAAGGATTTCATATTTGTTTATGCTTTGTTCTAGATCTATACCATAAAGACTAAGGAAACAGTTTTTGTCCGCACTAACCGCATATTTCCGGTAACAATTTTCTATGTTCATTCCAAAATAAATATTGCTTGCATGCATGTTTAGAAACATCTAAGGTATCTACAGAATGGGAGTGGTGACCATAATAAACTAGTCATGCCTTTCTTTGAAAGCGACATCTTTGAAGACAATATTATGGGAATCCTTACAAATATTCCAAGGATCAAATTACAATAAGATGATGTGTTGGTAAAGCATTGGGTCGATTGTTGTACCTTGTGGTGGATGCCACTTTTAGGTAGCAAAGGATTTAACTACTAGCTAACAAAAAATGAAATAAGTAGACAAGGTGTGGGTATTAACATGTGCATACAACAACTCATTCATTAGGAACATAAACCATTTCATATTAACACCTTACACATAGAATTTGGACACTGACATGGTGTCTAGGCTGTACTCTACCTTAGTGTACATGTGCATAAGGCCACATGTGATTAGTTAGTAGGTGAAATGAATTAGGGGTCATTGATTAATAAAATGATGGAACCTCATCCCATCTCTTTGTATCATACCTATCATACAAACTAGGTTCATTTTTCTTCTATCCATGCCTCCCTGTGCCCTAAAAGGCATGGGAGACATCTTCCCCCTCAATAGATAACCCTATCAACATGTAGATGTCTTACGCAAGAATGGGGTATGTATGGTCAATCCAGAAGAAATGCAAATGAAACCTGCTAATGAGAAACTTGGCGCAATGCATAATTTCTCTATTGTACCCAAAGCTAGTAGGTCATGCAACATTGTTAAAATGGATTTGCAGACCAGCTCCTAGCTTTTGCACTGTGGTGATGTCCCTAACTCCAATGGAACACAGTTCAGGTAAGATTATGGCTTCACATATGGGAATAACTCACCGTCTATAATGTCATTTTTTACCAACCATGTATGTTTAACCTTCCCCTACATATCTTGCATTACTTCAACACATGGATCATTGAAATTCATTTGAACTAGTTATTTTGACCTTAATGTAGCCTTCAAAATCACAACTGCAGCTTTTTGACACCTTACCCATCTTGGTATATCCCTTCTCTAGTAAAAAAGATTAACTGGAGGTCAAGGAAATTGTGTTTTAAAAACTTTACTTGGAAACTCAAGTATCTCTCGAGATTTAATGTGATTAATAGATAACACATAGAAAACAAAGTGATAAATGAAATGAAGGTGAGGAATTTCAACAATTTGTGTCGCATTAATGAATTGAACTAGCCATTGCATTTAACTAAGCATGTGAAGGGTACCACATTGGAGAAATTTTAAGCTTTAGCCGCCCGAATTTTACTTACTTAAATAAGTGTCCAAACACATATAATAATCCCCCGAATACTTTCATCAACATGACATTAAAAGCATAACCTAACTTACACCCTTTTCAACTATCAATGGATACATAATACTCCTATTAGACTGACCAAACCTTCAAACTCATGCTTGACAAAAACAACGGCCTTTAAAATATCAGTAACACTTGACTGTTGTTGTGATAAAAATGGCCCAAGTGTGGGAAATTCTTCCTTCCCTTATACGTCGTAACAAATAAATAGGTTAAATGAGTGGTTACCAAGTCTAATAAACAATGTTAAATACATTAAAGAAATAACAACACATTTAATGACTACTTAGAAGATAGAACTTACATAAATGACATAAAACAAAATAAGGAGATGAGCTTCAAACAAATGTTTATGTCCAATGAAAAATATTGAATACAATGGTGTCACCCAAGATAATGTTGCTTGCTAACTAACTTGGAATGATGAAGGGAAAAGACTCACTTCTTGAGGAAGAAGCTAAGAGAACTTGGAATGCTAATTTATGATGAGAATGAGGATGAACGATTATTCTCTCAATGTTATTCTTGCAGCATAAGCTTATTGTTGATTTCTCCTTATGAAATGCATTCCCATGGCTTCCTTTATAGGCCACATGAAGCTCCGGAAACAACTAGTTCATGTGAATTCATCCTCTCATGAAGTGGCTTCAAGGTACAAGTATGAGTCTATTGAATGACCAAGCATGTGAACAAGGCCAATTCAAATTCCTTGGAGCCAAAATACGATTGCAAATCTTTGAATGCACCATGAAATTTAATGGTTCTTGTGTTGATATGATTGCATGGGTTTTGAGAGGTTTTCTAAGCGATATCGTGCAAGTTTCCTTTGACAAACCTACATATCACATGCATTTATTTTGACAAACCCACATAGTTGGCCCAAAGTGTGAACTGTTCATTCATTACTTTGTTTCACATGTTTATTTTGTTAATGAAGATGTCTTATGAGTTGCATTTTATATGCTGATGATGTCTTACTATAACAATTTCCAAAACGTTGCATGTGTGTGAGCTTTAAGTGATAAAAGATGCCCCTTGATGTGTGAGGCTAGGAGGTACTCATATAACCTAAATAAATCATCATTTATTTCTCTCGTGTTGATATTTCATTATTGTGATAGAAAGAGAGCAATTGTTGAGAATACAATGGTATCTCATGGGGGAGTGTTGGCAATAAAACGATGAAGTGATACATTGATACATGAGATAAAAAATGGTTGTATACAAATGAGGAAGGCATTCATATGATCGTGATAATGTTGTCGAAGTAAATTACAAAAAGAGGAGACCAAAGGTTTTGATCTCTAAATTGTTGAGGTAGGGTCAAGGTTGAACTTTACCCCTTCCTAAGTAGATGTGTTTGGTGTACAAATGGTGTGCAATGAGTCACAAATGTGTCAGGAAGTCTCTACATAGTAACTCAAGGAAGGGGAAAACTATTGATGTTGTCAAACAACCCACAAGGGTGGGGGACCTTAAGAATGATGAAAGTGTAGAATGGCCAACTTATTGTACCATAATTGAAAGTCTTCATTCATATATGAGACCTTTAAACCATAGAAATCTATGACTCTCCCTTATGCGAGAAAGGATTTGATGTTAAGAATAGGGGAGAATACTAAGGTAAGGAGAAACAATGACTCTACTTACTTAGTATGAAGTCAACATATGACACAAAGAATTTTTTAACTAGCTATCTTAGAGAACACTAATATAATATCAACAAATTCAAGTTGTGGATAGCCCCTCATCCTCTACACTTCATCAACTAATTTTGAACAACGTCTTAAAGTTAAACTAAGAGATTCACCAACCTAACAAAAAATATTTGTAATGCTCCACTGAATGCCAATTATGGATTACAAAACCAAGGAGCTATATTCAAAGATTCAACTACATTACCCTATTGTGAATCATCTTAACCAAAACTATACCCTTTAAGAGAACAAGTAAAACGGATCAGATAATGTAAAGGATAGAAATCCCATTAGTTCTTCAGCTCTTAGGTGGTCGTTTCTTCATAATAATGTAGGAGTAAAGAATCACCTACATCATACCAACTTCACTGATGTGTATTTTGTGGTCAACCATAGAGCATAAACAATTGAGCATGTTATGGGGCATTGTTTAATGACCAAAGTGTTTCAGGCACAAATCATTGTTAAGTACAATGTTCTGTTTTCACACTTCTTAATTGGAAAGGAATCCTTTGGGGGTAAATAGATAATTCCATAGGTAGGAAGGTGCAAGGGGTATGATCAAAGTAAGAGGCATTTCCTTCTTATGGAAAATAATTGTCATGTGGCATTCAACAAGGCAACTAAAAGAGGGTCCAATGCTTGGGAACCCTAACTTTTTAAGTATGTATCACTTACAAGTGCCATGTTAGACTTCCAATTTTCTTTCACATATGCATTAGAGTGTTACCTCCATATCTCCTCCACAGAGGTGATATGCTCAAAATAATGCCATGTGAACGATGAAGGTGTAAGGTGTCCAAAACAACTCATTTTGTACCCTATACCAATTACTGACAATTGGCACATCATTAGTCAACTAGTGTACATGTCATGAGATACTTGCAACTTCTAAAGAGACTAGGAATTTTAAAATATTAGTTTTATTTCTAGACATAAGAGGGAGTTGTTTTCATAAATACTTATAAACACATAAACATTTATTTATTCTTAATGACTTCACATTGACATGACAATGACATGCACATAAAAACACTTTTATGAACAACTTATCACATTTTTTTAAGAAATAGTTTAAATTAATCTAAGTCTGGGCTACCTCAACAAATTCCCTTAGAACGGAAGAACTATTGAACCTTGCTGCCCCTATCCCCTAATCTCGTTAGTTTGGGACACCTAACAATTTAAACACCAAAGTTGGTTATACAACTCTCAATTATAGACTTTTAGGAAAGATGTAGATTCTCTGAAGGTTTGAGCCAAATCAAACATTATTTCCCTCCTTTGATTTAAACTTAATGATGTGATGTACTTTTATGTTATTTAATAATAAAATATTGTAAACAATTTCAATCCATAATTAATCTACTTTTATGTTGTTTAGCAATGAAATATTATATGCAATTTCAATCCATAACTAATTTCTCAATCAACCAATAATGTAAACATGCAAGACATATAATTAGGTTTTTATATATCTATACATATATTATATATGTTATAGGAGAAAAACCTAAACGAAAGAAATTTTTCATTTTAAAAGCTTTCCATTAAATCATAGTTAAAAATATAAATAAAAAAATAAAAATTTTAGTATGTTTTTTTCATTAATAATTTTTTAAATATATATTTTATTAAAATTTTAAATAACAATCTAAATAAAATTTCATAAATTTTTATTAGAATTTTAAATTATAATCACATATATATTTTATCACATTTATTTGTTCAAATTTTGTTTAAAGTTAATCACATATATATTTTATCACATTTAAAATACAATTTCATAAATTTATATATACAAAATATTTCATAAATTTACAAATTCAATTTTTTTTAAAATTAATCACATTATCATGACATGGAAGATTAATTTCATCAATTCAATTTAAAAATTACAAGTTTCTCAATCAACCGACTCACATGATTAAAAAACAAAAAAACAAATCCAACAACAAATTCTTTAAATTTATAAATCCAACAACAAATTCTTTAGATTTATAATTTATAAATGCCCAGCATTTTAATCTAGGTGACACCTAGATTAAATTGCCCTTCAGAGCTCTTTGCTTAAGCATCCAAGTGGTTTAGCAAGACTTCCATCATCCATGTGACACCTAGATCCTGAACCTTCTCCCAGAGGAAGCGTAAATATGGGGAGGCACGAGTGAAAAGGGTACAACCAGAAGCAGAGCAATCAGGGGGAATGATGGCGAAGGCTGTGAACTCTGGTCCACAGATAAACTCTGGTGAGAGGACGCCTCTTTTTAAATTTTAGGTATCTAGGTATCTGGAAAAAAGTCTAGCCCACTGTGACAGACGTAGGAGAACATGAATGAAGGTCATCATCTATCGAACTGGCATTGGCCATGATCTACTAAGCAGGTCAATCGATTTTCAGTGCCCGATGTATGCCTGAGCGGTCAAATGCTTCGATTTCACAATGAATGCCCATCATAATGGGTAATACTCGTTAAATCATTTAACAATCCACCAATCAGAGTAAATTATCTGCCTCAATTTTAAATGCGGGTCACTTCAATGGTTGATATGTAATCAAAGAAAAATGTCAAGGCCATAGTTTGAGAAAGATTTAGATTTTTAAACAGATTTTGGATTTATCAGGGATCAAATTCTTCAAACCTTTTTTTTTAATAGTACAAAGATTTACATAGGTTTGAGAGGGATCAAATTCTTCGAGGTATCAAATTCCTCCGAGTGCAAACCTTTTTATAGTGCAAAGATTTACACAGGTTTTAGAGGGATCAAATTCCTCAAAATGCTGCAAACCCTCTATTAGAGGGATTAAATTCCTCGAAATGCAAACCCTCCTTTTTTATTAGGATCAAATTCCTCGAAATGCCTTTTTTATAGTTCAAAGATTTACACCGGGAGGAATTTAAATTGGGGAGTTAACATAGCTCTACTCTTCTGCAGCATACAGTTTATAACCTTTTGCAAATCTTGAACAATAAGCAACATATATTCACCATTCATAATTATTTTTAATAAAATTATATATGTTTCTATTTGGTTTAAATTTTAAAATTTTTAATTAGAACGTATTAATATTTTTATTTTTTTAAAGTGACCTGTAAGCTGTAGGTTGAACATGGAAGGAATTACACATGTCTCCTATACAAAGCTGTAGAACATACAGGGCTATAAAAAATGCCTAAGATCATAAATTATGAGCTCTCAATACGTTTTAAACTCTTAATTTTCAATTCTAATGCTGAGATCATCCCTTTGAGCAAAATTCTGCTAAGTTGTCTATGGCTTGCCCTAATCTCCAAGGAAACTCACTTGATGCTCACCTCCCAGTCATTGATGCATCCCCCTGCCCCTACTGTACCCAAGTTACCTTTGGCCATCCCATTCAGATCCGCTTCCTATAACCAAATAAACCTTCCCATCTTTCTTTTCTCCTAAAATGATTTTCAAACAAGTGACCTTGCTTTCAACTCTTTTTAATTGCAAAATAAATTCAATCTGCACCCGAGTTCCCATCAACTTCTCTCCTATGACCTCTCAATTCGTTTGGAGGTAGCTCTAAAGTTGATAAAATTAAAAAAAGTCAAAGACATTTCAGTGATCACACTGCTGCCAACGAAAGCCCAGTGATAGCAGCCATTAATTGAATTACATGTAACACACATTTCAAGCTGATATTGATTTCGAGCTGGCAAAGCTTAGGATTCAAACATAACTCCATGCTTATTAAGCATCCACTTTGTCAGTGTGGCTGGGGAGGTCTGCATTCATACTTATCTTATCACATCATTTATTTTAAAAGCATAATTAATACATCATATAAGTTGATCCCCTGAGGATATCCAACAAAGATTTTAATTTCCTATTATCACTCAAAGTTTTGTGTATCCCCACATCAATCCAATAGATTCACTTGTGGGTTAAAAACCTGCATTCCAAATAATGGAGGAGAAAGAAGGAACAGAACATAAAAACCATTAACTGATGCTAATCTTTATGTCAATACCTAATAGAAATGCGCTAATCTTTATGTCAATACCTAATAGAAATGCATGAGAACCGAGACCGTTGTTTGACAGAATGAAAGTATTAAAAAAGTATAAAATCAGTTAACTGGATGATCCATAAAAGGTTCACTCCACACCTCTTACCTCGCAATATTCAATACAGTCCACCCAAACAGAAAGAATGATGACTACGAGTAAATACTTAATTTGATTCTTAGTTTGATTTCTGCAACTTTGACACCAAATTAAATCCGGCAAATGCTGCTGGCCCACCAACAACAGACAGCAGAGCTACTACAACTTGCAATGCTACTTCCCAACTTGAGTCATCGGGAACAACATAGGCACATAATGGCCCTGCAATCAGAAGAGCTATTGCTAGATTTAGAAGAGATCCAGGTGTGTTAGGATCAGTAGCTGCTGAAAGTATACCTAGCTCCTCGGCTTTTGAAAGAAGACCCAGGCTTTCAATTTTAGAAAGAGAGAGACCAAAATTTTCGGCAGCTGATAATAGACCTGCCTTTTCTGCCTTGGATAGCAATCTCAGCTGTTCCACATTTGAGAGCAACTTTATTGATGATCCCTCCAAATTATTTCTTGGTCGTAAAACAGCAGATTTGTCACCCAATGGAAGTACCCTAACCTGCATGAGTGAAAAAAATTAAAAATCATTAGTTTGTTATAACAAAACTAAAAGTAAAAGAAACATAAATATTGGCAATAACGAATGTACCAAGATCTAATTGATGGCAACATTAAATGTAATCACCATCAACAATTCAGCAGCTTGATTTGCACACAAAAATAAGATGTGTACTCAAAAGAATTCACATGTATTCTCTATTGTTTTCCTGTACAGCAATAAAGTCTCCTGAGCACATAATGTTGCCATTTGCCAGACAGCTGCAAAAAAACTTGTGGAATACCTTTCTGTTATCCAAAAGAACTGAGTCTACAGTATATCCAACCTTCATGAGTGAGTTTATCACAGACAAAAGTCTTCGATACAAACAGCAAAGATGACACATTGAAATATACAATTGCCCAAAGGTTGTATGGCAGTTCCTTAGCTCCTAGTTTATATTTTTTTTTGGTCCATACTTGAAGATAGATCAAATACTAAACAGGCTATACAGAGCAATAACTGATGAATTTTGGTTGTGTTTTGTATGTACATGGTGTGAAGGTCATTATACCTTTCGAAATAAGTTCCTTTATGCAACATGCAAATGCCAAATCAGAAAGTCGTGATCTTCTTCAGTTTGGTAGCTGTTACAATATTTTTCCTATTATGATTTCATGAAAGATGGGATCGTGCAGTGACATCCAAACCAGTTTCAGTACGGATGACTGTCAAAAAGCAACATGAAGGCCACAATTAGGTTGCCAAATACATGTATGAACTCACCCAAGGGTCGTTCCTATCCTTAGTGAAACCTCTTTGGTTGGAATTACTTCATGACAAATCAAGGGATATGTCATTGGTGTTTGGGAGGATCACATACGAGTTTGTGCATGCCACGGTTATCCTTGTTGGCTATAATTGTTGTAGTAGCCTTTGTTAAACTAGCACAATGGCATTTCTATTCATGTCTGATGAAGAGGAACCATGTTGAGTCTCCTTGAAGGGTTTTAGGCATCACATCCCTATATTATAATTACTAGTTGTTCCTATCTGCTAACCTGTTAAAACTTAAAACTGCACGCATGCACTTGATATGAATAGTTTAAAACTTAATATGTTGATTCAACTCCCAAAAATTGAGAATGCATTGATAATTTTTATGGTGCTTCTGAGTCACTAGTGCTGTGTCTTAGGGTTATCTCCATGTTAGCATATTTGTATGTATGAATTTACTGGATCTCATGTTTTCAGTTCTACAACCACGTTAGTGAAAGAAGAGAAACTCCTGAGGTCAATTGTTTGGAAACCCACAGAGCTGGAAATGTTACTTGTCATTTCCAAACACAATGTTGTTTGTAGGCCCTTGAAGAAAGTTATGCTAAAGAGTATTGTTATATTTGTCTTGTAGTTGCATATTGCTGGTTTGTGGAACAAAGACCTTGGAGGGCACCCTAATGGAACTTGGGTATGACATGCATATTAGAAAGTGTCTTCAAGGTAAACAGCTTGTTTTTCTGAATTCCATCAGATACATATGCATTCTTGAAGTTATGCAGAATGATGCATGAGAGTCGCCTTAGGTATGTAGATCAGTTTGTGCCTCTCAAGGTCAGATCGCGTATTTATGTCAATTGTGTAAATGCATCTTGTAAGCTAAAACTCCATATTTTATATTTGAAATTTTCTTAGAGTAGCTATGACAGAGAAAACAAAAAACAGAATTAGTGATAATATCTTCAGGTACAAGAAAATGGTCAATAGGACTGAAGTTGTAACAAGCATACATAAAGCAAAAGACTCCTTAAAACAAAAAATAGTAACCAAAAAAGTAACACAAGTATTTAAACATGTCTAAATTAATATAGCTGTAGACACCACTACAACCGTCACCGTCTTTCAGGAGCCGTTCAAGGGTTCCATACTCTCCTGTTCAATCCTGGGAAATCTGGGTTTTGGAAGTATTCCATGAGAATGTTAAAGAGGCAATAAAGTACTAAGTGCCACTCTATCACCTTGTGGTCAACTTGTGTGTTATGACTCATGAGAAGGAAAAAATTGGTGTGAGATGCCTACTCTCTGTGGAAATTTTGAAAATCTGTGCTCAAGATAAATTCAGAAATTTCACCTCATTTACTTGAGAATTCCTGCATCTATTTTCTGTAAAATTTCAGCCTTATGTCTGAACTGAAACATAAATTATAGAAGTATATGTTTCATTTCTGTCCAATCAAATACATAATGCAGCCCAGGAAATTAAACGCTAAACAAAAGTAATTGCAGGGAACTATGTTTCCAGCCTAAGGGAACAAGATATAACAGATCGAAAAATAACTTATAATCATGAGATTTGTTACTGCCACAAATCTGCCCTCTAAGCTTCTATTTACCTGTCAATCCACTCAATAAAATATGCTCACTGTTATGTTAAATCAGCATACTTATTTAACACTATAAACTACTCAATTACTATGAGAACATAAGATAAAAATCAGATCTGCAAGTACATAAAGTTTGGACAGCATAGTACAGTTCATATATAAATAATGTTAGAAACCTAAACCTAGGAATTATGGTTACATTGTAAATATCATTATTAAATAACGAGAAATATGAAGATTCATAGGAGAATATAAACAGATTGTTGTTTGCGGATTGCACACCAGCAGCAGAAATCTTCCGAAAGCTGTCTCCTCACTTGAAAAAGTGGAAGAGGTGTGACCTTGGGGGAAAGCACAGAGCTAGGTACTGTCACCTACTCTTAGCTCCTCCGTTTAGGCTAACTGCTAATGAAGCCAAGGGGGGTAGTCCCTAACAAAGAGTTTTCTATGGCTCAATGTTTAAGTTAAGTTTTAAGATGTTTTGGATGCGGATGGGTGTTGTTTAGGAGTTACTTGTGATTAGAAATGATTAAGTTTATGAATGTGACACGTAAATCAGAGCAATCCACGTTGCTAGCAAGAGACTGAAAGATAAACAAATATCCCAGACTTGTAACTTAAGCATTCAGATATAATCAACAAAAATAGACCATAGACAGTTGATCAAGATAGAAGATTACTCAATTATAACGAAGGACCAGTGCCTTGTGGAGTCAAATAAATGCTTGAAATAAATTCTAGGAATTAAGCTAGTGAATATTAGGTTTTGCAAGTGCTCTTGGTAGATTTTAAGAATTTTTGAAAAATGCTCTTGATTAGGATGTCAACGAAGGTTTGTCAAAGCCGGGAGACTCTTCTAAGTTTCCTCCGTTTAAGACATGTCGGGCTCGCCCAGTATCCCAGGCTGATATTGTCAAGTGACCAGCTAGCCGGGAATCTACAACAGCGGGAGGTTCCGGCGCCTCTAATAGGAAGTACTTTGGAAGGATCCCTACAACGCCGGTGCGTTAGTTAAGGGTGTTTAAGGGTTATTAAATTACTCTTGTAGGATTTAAAGATCCAATGTCGTTTTTGGGTATTCCGATTTAGGATCGATCAGAGCATACTCCGGCAAGGAGAGAAGGGAGTTAATTAATTAAAGGGGTATGTGTGTTGAAGATTTTATTAAAACAATTAATTAGACTCTCCGACAGAGAGCGCTCTTGACCTCGTCTTATGACAATGGTTCAAGAGACTTAGCTAATCTATATGCAGCTAATGCAGGGATTGTGCAAACCTAGGCTGCTCTCCGATAGAGAGTGCTCTTGACTTGTGTTTTTGCAAGTTCAAGAGTCTTAAATAATTAATTGATTAAACAAGCACAACAATTAAGATGAAAGTGGTTGATTAAACTCTCCGACAGAGAGCACTCTTGATCCACCTTACATTGAGATTCAAGAGATATTGGTTCTTTTTATGATTTGACAATTATATAACAAGATACCAAAATGCAATAATAAATCTAGCAATTAGTGTTTATGCTAAAGAACAACTAGCAATTAGCAAAAAATGGAAACTAAGACTAAGCAAAGAACTAAACTAATTGCTTAAAGGAAACTACACTAAAAAATCATGAAAAATGACACACCACCCTTCCCGCAAATAGGGAAAGTATAAAAGAAATGAGACCTGCTCCCAATATCCCTTTTTATTAGTTTTTTACAATGATGATGTGTTCTTTGCTTCTTGGAAGAACAGGTAAAGAAGGGGATTGAGAGAAGAAGGAGAGTCTTTTTGTTCTTTTGCACTCCTTACTTGCTTGTGGCCTTTGGGCTCTCCTTCACCTGCCTGAAACTAAGAACTCTAGACATACACTTGTTATAGGATTAGTTGATAAAAAATAACTTGAAAATAAATCTACAAACTAGATAAAAACAACTATCCAAACTTACTGAAAAGAAGGGAGAGAAGAGGAAAGAGAAAGGCAAGGCAAGAGAGGGGGAAAATGAGTGAAAAGAGGACAAAAGGCAAGTCAAAGAAGGCTGGAAACTAAGGGAGAAAGAGGGCTGCAAATCAGAGAAATAAGGCTGCAAATGAGGGTGAAAAAGGCTGAAAGTACAGCCCAAAGGATGGCGCAAAAAGAGGATGGAAAGGGGCTGCAAAAAGTGGAAAAAGGAGGCAAAAGAGGGTTGTCCAAAAGGGTAAAAAGTGGGGAAAAGTGGACAGCGAACTAAGGGAAGGAATGGCTGCAAAAAGAAGGCCTAAAAGGCTGCAAAAAGTAAACAGGGCAGCCAACTAGGGCAAAGGCTAAGTGAATGAATGTTCACTTTAGCCAAAACGTGCCCTAATCCCAAGGAAATAAAGATTTTATAAAAATTTGAGAAATGAATAATATGAAAGAAACACTCAAACCTGTGGTACTTTGATGGCGTTTGGATTCTTTTGGATCTTGAAAATTTGAAAGTTTCCTTGGCTTCGAGAGGAGAGGATGCACCTGAGCTCAAACTCCTACTCCCTTCTTGATTGGTAAATAAAAATATAAAGAGCATGTCATACCACTGAATAATCGATGCTACTTTAGTTCATAGAAACAAAACCATAAAAGATCAAATTGTAACATCAAATGATCAATCTTACGTGCTTATAGAAGCCTTCTAAAGCATGAGCTATTATCCAATCCTAAGCAATAAAAGACAAAAATTGAAACATTTCACCTCATTCGCCAATTGTTCATCCACATTCACACACCATGTATGCCTCCAAAGCTTTAAAATTTATTATACGGTTGCAAAAGCAACAAGCATTACAGTAATTCACCAGAGGTTCTTTGCATAAAGATCCATCCTGATAGAGCTGAAAGAGCCTCTTTTTATACAATGAGAGAGTGCTAAAACCCTAAAACCAAACCTCATAACCTAACCATCCTGGCCATTTAACAGAGAAGCCAGACCTAAATTGGAGAACCGGGAGTGAGGGGAGGCCTCCACCCAGGCAAGGCGCCCCCAATCCAACCCTTAACACTGAAATCAACCATCATATGAAGCCACACGTGTGGAAGGCGCAACCAGGAGAGAGAGGGGCATGAGCTGTGGAAGGAGGCACTGTAATGTTGGTAAACCCACCTTTTAGGTCTGGAAGCAGCCTTCGCTAGGTTTGGGAAGCCTACTGATGGTGTAAGCTTCAGTTTTCACCTCGATCAAATCATCGGACCAATGAGTGCTCTCCATCTCATTCTTTAGCTGGAGATGACATGTCTGCTAACTGATAATAAATTAATTGCTCTCTTAATGATGACTAAAGCTGAGTTATGATAACTCCAATCATCATAAGTGCTCCATGAGATGTCATTTAGCCTTTTATTTTACTGAATTTGAATTAATTTGGAGAGTTTTAATTTTCTCCAAAATAATTATTTTTTAATAAAAATTCATTTTTTTACTCAAAACTGACCTTTTTTGAGAAAAAAGGCATTATGTGTCCGATTGTTGATCTGAAAGTTGGTTCTGACTGGCTGGCTGATCAAGAATGATTTTTGGCTTAAGGTTAGAGCCTTCAATCACTGAATTCGGAGTTCGGATGACCGATTTACCACGAACGGATTTTTTCCATTTAATTTATGGAAAAAATAACCCAAAAAACTTAGGAAAAGTAATTAAAAATTAAAAAATTAAAAAATAATATTTTCCCCGTTCGAAAAAATCTTTTTCGAAATTTTTTTATGTGTCTAGATGACTTAGGACATGACCATGATCTACCTAAATAATGTCTAGTAGATTTATAACACTCAGTTGGGCTCTAATAACCCCCCAAGGCCCAGAATTCAACATCGGGCATTCCAGCTTTGGAGGAAGCGGGAGAAAACCTCGTCAATTATACTCGACTGAAGGCAAAGCATAATTGTCAGGGGCAAAAATCTCCCTGGAATACCTTATTTGAGATTCTACGTCTCAGGAGACTAAACCACTCAAAAGATACCCTACTAGCACATTTATTACAAACCCCGCGGGGCCATGGTCAAAATTATTAAAATAAAAAAGTGGTTAGCCAATATTGGCTAGACATGCAGACGGATCAACTGATACACTGGAATCAGACTTTGAACAAGTCTGTCTACCGACGGCTCCTCAGGTAACCCAACTATGGTACAAAAAAGTTGGTAACACAGACCTCTTCAAAGATGAAACCAAAGGTCACATCTTAATGCATTAATAATATCCATTCAAGCATTGTTCTAAGCCTCTCAATGGTATTAGAGCACTGGTATTTTAATAAATCTATGATCACTTTTGACCTGCTCTAGCCTATCTCCTCTCAATCTCTTTCTCTAGTATCAGCTCCCACTATTCATGCTACCTCTGCGTGATGGCATATGTCACTGGTAACCATAATATGCTATTCTATACATCACTATCTCCTCCTCTATTGCATTTAACCTATCTGCGACCTAGGAAGCTATACGTTATCTGAATCATACCTTTGTGATTACTGTGCATCTTACCTCTAAGTCTTATCATGTTCTAGTTACCTGAGTCGTTTAACCTACCCACATATTACCTCTTGGAGTTGTGTATTACCTTTTGTGGATTATCGCGGTATTGTTCTGATGTATCATCTCAATTGTGTGTGCTATTAGTCGCACCTCACTCATTCTATGTATTAAGTTATGGTGCAAATTATATCACATGTGCACCAAGTCTCACCTCTCTCATATTGGTGGTGTTAAAACTCAGATCATCTGTAGCATGCTTGCTAGGATATACAAGAGTGAAGGGGTATTTTGCAATTGTAAAAGGCCAAGTCTGGGCTTGTTTATGTAAAAGTGTTGGTCTAGTGGGGCTCATGACCCATGTTCTTGTCATGGCAGGGCCTCTTGGTTTTCATTCTAGGAAGTGTTGGCTAACTGCCCCTTGATGGGCGAAATTCCCCTGTCATGTTAAGCCATTTGGGCCTTGGGTTGGTGTCCTGTGCTTTTTGGGATGGGTCCATTAGGGCACATGGCTTAGGGGGTCCTAGCCACACTCATTTTTATGCTATGTAGAAGGTGATTGCGCATGTAAGTTTTGTCATACCCAGTTTAGCACAACTCATTTATGCCCCCTTGGACCTTCTTTTTCATGTATTGCCCCTCCTCTTGGTCTACATCTGCACTCTTCATCATGATGTCATCTTCTTCAAGAGAGATTTACCTTTATAAAGGGGAGGGCATTGCGGGATCTTCTACATTGTTGGGGTTAGTTGGGGCATGACGTCCTCCCCCGGCTCATCACTTTATTTAGATGAAGTCAATTGCACTATTTTATCATTGTTTTTAATCTTTTGGGGTTTAATTCTTGTCTTGACTTGTGGGTAGCACACCCTAAAATTAAATTGTTTTCCTTTTTAGTAAGGCAGGCTCTAATGTTAGTTAAAACGGGAATCCTCATATAAATAAAGGCTCCTACCATTCATTTGACACTAGAAAAAGGGTTCTAATATGCACTTATTACTTTTTATCATGGTATATTGGAGCACTTGAGTGATGCACACCTCTATCTTTGGCTTGGTTTCTATGTAATGAATGGTGGATGGTGAATTTTCTAGGGTTTTTGCTATCTTGCAAGGTTGATCCTACGAACGGTTGTAATAACTCATGGCTAAGGAAGGACTTAAGAAGTATCTCATGCTCTCTTTCTTGGTTGATGTTGATAAGATCTCTCCATTTTCTTGTTTGACATTGTTTTTGCACCTTGAACAAGGTAAATTAAGGTTTTATTGGCATCTTGTTAGTCTTGTTTGAAGAGACTTTCCTCTTGAAAGAGTTCTCCACTTTGGGCCTTGCGATTCATTGTTTGCCCTAATTAGGTTTCTGGCTACTTTGACCTAGTATTGGGTTACTAGTGGTTTCCCTAGTTGGTGAATCTTGAATAACCAAATTGAAGTAGGGACATTGACCTTGATCTCTAATTTCCCTAGGGTTGAGGACTAAGGTCATGACTCATAACCCCTTCTCTTTGCATTTTTATCAAAATTCTATTGTATATTTTATTGAAAAAATCCAAAAACATAGAATATTGAAAAACCTTAAAAATTATAAAATCTCATATCTCAAAAAATATACACAATTTGGAATTTTTGTTCAGATAGATAAGCGGGCCCTAGGCAAGTTAATGGTCAATCTTTGAGGATGCCCATTATGGTTGGATTGTGTTGTTTTGGGCGACCTACGCATGCTAGGGTTTGGTGTTGCAGATTTGTTATTGCATGCTAGGGTTTGGTGTTGCAGATCTGTTATTGCATGTGCAGCAGGTATTCATTTTTTTAGCCAAGTTTGAAGGTCTAAAAAGCAAGTTTTTGAGCCTAGATTGACCCTTGGGGGGTTGGAAGTTCATTGGAGAACATGTTAAGTGGGACCATATATTCAAGGGTTGTTTTAAGGAACATATCAGATCTGATATTTTATTTCAGAACTGATTTGAGGCCTCTTCTCTACCCTATTACTCATCCCCCTTACACTACTATACAAGGTACATCTCACATGGTAAGGTTGACATTGTTTTAACTGATTTTTTATCAAGTTTCCAAAGGTGTATTCACTACCGCAATCCTATAACAGCAGTACCAAGTTGATGTTATATTTCTTGGGATCCGTGATAAATTTCTATAACTCCTCCCTCTCTTTATGATTTTTATGCTTCATTGTTTTGACTCCATAAGGCACTGATCTACACCGAGAGGTTTCTTGGGAAGTGTTTCTGTATTGTCTAGGGAATTACATATATTATTTACCAAGTTCTAGGGACTCCCTCTTGGTTTTAGGACTTGACCTAAAGTGTTAAGGAGCTAGGTTATGGTGACATTGGGCTCTAACTTCTCCTGTGCTTGCCATTTATCGCACCGTGATCTGCAACTTTATCGTGGGTGCAATTTTGAGCAGTAACAGGTAGGAATCCTAAAATTGTGACCACAAATCGTGCATGCAAATCCTTCTTTACATCCTCGAAAGCGTGGTGTTTGTATTCTATCCTCATTGTGTGTGCTATCATGATACAACCGTGACTCCACTGTGTTATTACTATTGTTCATAATGGTGGGTATAGACTGGTGCGCAAAGACTTTGTATCTTTAGAAGCCATGTAAGTTCATGTGCTTTTCTTGCTTGGCGCTTATAACTTGGCCTCACTTTGATCCTCTACATGTGGATGTGACTTGGTCGTGGTTCAACAACGAGGTTCAATGGATGGTGTATAGGTTAAAACATGCAAACCCTAATCTGCCATTCTTGATAGCTATCGTATTGAGAAATTGCAGAGCTTGTAGATTGTATTGCTAGTTTTGTATCTTCTACTTCAAGAGAAGACTTGTTTCTTAAGTGATTTTGTTCTTGAAAATGCATTCTCTTGTCTCAATTGTTGATGTTGTGCTCAATGGAAAAGAGAACTATCCAAAATGGTTAAGAAAAATCAAGCACACTATGATTTTTAATGATCTATGGGATGGCATTTGTGAAGGAGAGAATGGCTCTACACCTACATAACCTATTGTAGACAAATAGCTTGCAATATGGAAGGACAAAGATAAGAAAGCATATGCATTGATTGCTGCTATAGTAAGTGAAGAGGTGAGTCATCGTATCATATCTATCAAATGTTCTTGGGGTGCTTTGAAGAAGTTGAAAGATTTGTATGATTCACATTCCGAATTGGAGCTAATTCAGTTATTGTTGAAGCTCCCCAACCTAGTTGAAGAATAAGTGAAGGATAGTGATAGTGATGCCATGGTTGTAGCATCTAAGATTAAAGTCGCCATGCACAACATTGATGCTACTGGTGTGAAGGTAGACATTGCTCTCACGACCTTCATCAACGTCTTCTACCCCGCATACTCTCACTATCTTGAATCACTTCAAGCTAGTAGCCAATTGAAGTCCCTCAAATTTGACTCTATGGTGGAGAATACTGCAAAACGTGAAGATGGTAGTAAGAGAGGATTCAAAAGAAAAAATATCAGATGCAAGGGTGGTAGACATAACCACGATGAGAGATCTGATCTTCATTGTGTGCATTGTGGCAAGAAAGGACATGAAGCAAAGACATGTAGAATTCCATGGGAGAAGATCACAAAGACGGAGCAAAAAGAAGAAAATGGTAAAGCTTTTGAATTAGGTAAAACTCTTGAATTTCCTCATTTTATTATTGCACATTGCAGTATTGGTATAATGAAGTTCTGTTCAATATTTCATTTGCTTCTTGGAGAGATACTTTGTTGCTTGACACTATTTCTACCTACCACATGACTTTTAGGAAAGACTTCTTTGAAGAATTGAATGACAATGTAGAAGCTATAGTAGTATACTTCGAGGATAAATCCAACTTCAAACCCAAGGGAATTGGCACCACCAGGCTCAAATTTCTTGGATTCCCATATCTTTTGTTGCATAATGTTCTCTATCTTCTAGAGTTGTAGAGGAGCCTGTTGTCTCTTGTGCACATTCGACAACAAGGTCACTCCATTCACATGATTGATGGAAAAGTTGAGATAAGGAGATCTTTTGACAACCAAGTCATCATGACAGGATGGGAAGATGAGAGATTTTAGAAGTTGAAGGGACATCTGCAAGGGCACAAAATTTTGCATACCTCTCACCATGATGAAGGTACATTGTCATCTCTCTTGTGGCATATCAATTATGATAGTCTTTGTTTGTTGAAAAAGAATGGTGTTTCTAGTTTTCCCAAAATTCCGAGTTTCAAGTAATGTGATGCTATCCATGGCAAACATAATAAGAAACCTTTTCATGATTCCAATTCTAGAGCATGTACAAAATTAGAGTTGATACACTCTGATTTGCGTGGTCCCATGGCTGTTGCTTTTGCTAATGATAATAAATATACCATGCCATTTATTGATGATTCAACCAAGATGTGCTAGGTTTATTTATTGAAGCATAAATTTGAAGCATTTGAAACATTTATAATTTATTATTTGTGGATTGAAAATGAAGCACAATCTCGTGTTGGCACTCTTCATACTGACACTCTTGAATATGCTACGTTCCATGCTATTTTTTAAGAATGTAAAATTGATGTTTTGGGGTGATGTAGTTATGTGTGTAGGGTATTTAAGAAACATAAATCCGTCTCATGCTCTTGACAACAAGACTTTGTATGAAATGTGGTATGGTTGCATTCCTTTGGTGAGGTGTCTTGACTCTGAGGGTTTTTTAGTTCCACCTATTATGCCTCAATTCCTAAAATACAAAGAAACAACTTGGTGCAAGGAGTCGAAAATACATCTTCTTGGGATACTCAAATACTACCAAGGCATATCATCTTTACAATGAGGTAAATAAAAATTTTGCACTTTTCAAAGACGTGATTTTTCTTGAAATGAATAAAAATCACAAGATCATTGAGAAGCAACTTGATCATTTGGATATATTTACACATGAAAAGACATATCATGAGTTTGACAATGAGATTCCACATCTTGAAGGAGGGATCCCTATCTTAGATCAATCTTTGGAATATCCTATTTTAGCACCATTTCCGCCTCATGAAAAAGATCCAGCTACTTCATTGAAACAGGATGTTCAACTGGATGACGTAATTGAGAAGATTGGAAGGTTAATTGAGAAGATTGGAAGGTTGAATCTTGATGGAAATGAAACACCACCTCAACTAGTTGAACAACTTGGATCATCACAAAAATTTCCAAAGTGGGACATGAAGACACTTGAAAGTGTTCATCCTGATGAGGTTGTTATAGCTTGAACTAGCATGTGTGATTAAATCCCTAAAGAACATGCTAGCCCAACTATAACCTAGAGTTGTTACCCACTGTCACCTCGATAACAAGCTCTTTACACTTTAGGTTGGCTCTTCTCCAACTCAAGGGAAGGAACTTCCCTAGGATAGGATTGTTGGGCTATGGCAATGAAGGCACAAGGTGATATGAAGAGTTAGCCTTAGGAAAACTTGAGGTCTTCTTTGTAGTACAGATGATGGGAGGTTTATGAAGACAACTACCAATCCCCAAGGCATATGGAGTATCAGATGATCCTTCTTGAGCCTTTTTTGTATGTGTTTGGTTGGAACTCCTGCAAAGCATGACAAATTCCTACCCCAAACTCTTGAATATCCTTGCAAAATTCACCAAGGGAGGGTTGCCATAGCATATACCTTCAATCTAGAAACCTAGCTCAAACCCTAGCCTATGCAAACTTGATTAGTACCCCTCCTAAGATGCCAAATGCATATCAAGTTACTAAACTGAAGCATGACACAAGTATAGAAGATTCTTACACTTAAAACAATGGAGCGAGATTGCCCTTTTGTGGACAACATTAATAGACCTTACAAGGCCAAAAGAAACAAGTTACTCCAATATCCAGCCATTAAGAAAACCCAATAGAAGAAAACACATTAAAAAATACGACAATTAGACTCCAAAAAAAGACAAAACTCTCAAAATCCAAACATGGCAAATGAGTGAGAAGGCCAACCCTTATATAGGTTGTAGCTCAATCTCATCTTGTTATAATATTAAATCATTAGATCTAGCCTAAGGTGGGGGTAAACAATGACAAAAACTCCACTAAAGCTAACAAACTCCAAAGTAGCCAAAGCCACAATTACAATTCCAAGATACATAGGTCCCTTTTTGCTCTAATAAATAACCTCCTTAACAAAGAAGAACAAACTTCAAGGAATAGCTCCATGTGCTATTCTCAAAGTAGCGCTATGCTCCAAGAAGTTAAGTAACTAAAAGATGGCCCATCCAGTTAGCTCCTAGCGCAAAACATGGATGATGGTCCACCAAACATAAAGTGGGCAGCATTTAGAAAGGGGTTGACTAACCCTAAGACCCCATGATCCTGCACAAAGGTGCAAAAGCAAGCCTCCATTAAACGCTAAGTCAATGCCCCAAATCAAGGGATCGACCCATCTCCGTACCAAAAAGTGAACCTGCTTATGTGTTTGCCTGGATCCTCAATATTCTTTGTGAAACGGTCAGCTGTGAATAAGGTAAGATGTGTGAGCATAATGGGATGGCCCACCCACATAAGGGTTCATAGAATACGTCTGACCTCCACATTCAAAGGCAGATATGTCTAAATAATAAAAGGGCTCATAAATGATACCAAAGCGAGGGGCATCCCCAACCAAATTGTGCCGCTTGCTAAAGAGACGGACCCATGAATATTTCCGTTCAATGATCATGAAAAACCCACGTTTAACTTTGCTCTCAGCTCAGGGTTTCATTCCTCTATTAAAAGAATCCTGTTGAAATAGTCATTACTTCCTTGCACATGAAGGGCGTGACATGGGTTGCCACATGCTGGATCAAATTGAAATAAACAGAACTATGTAATTACCATCTGAAGAGAAACACCCTTGAATTCGACACTCTTGATAAACACATCAAACCTTTTCTGGAGACATCAACCACAGGCGTACAATGGTCTCAAACTTCATTCAAAAGGAGATCGTGCCTTCTTAATCTGTGATATATGTTCAATCGCTGCAACCCTCAGTCAACCTCATACACAGACAGGTCTGTGTGTACATAAACCACTAAACATCTTGCTACAGGTCTTCTGCTGCCTAGTAAGTTTGGTGTTGATCCCTTCCATATTAAGACCATTTGGATGACCTGTTTATTGCTCTTATAGGGCTCGGAATGCTACAGGCTTATTATAATTACCTTGGTAATCAGATATGCTGCATTTGCTGTGATTACCTCTGCTACAGGATTTGTACCCAACACCCTTCTAACCATTGGGGAAGCTGCAAACATATGGTTGCAAGGTGACTTGAAATTCTGCCAAGTTTCCTGAGATAGTTGCATGGGAAGCTTTGCTGTTATAACCTTTTCCCTTCTAGTAGCATAACTGTGGGAGATCTCTGCATATATTCCAAATAATGCAAGTGATTCGTCAGACATGGATGACAGACCTTAGATTTATATGAAACTAACCTCCAAATATGTTTTGTCCACCAATTCTGGGATGAAGAATTCCCAAAAACCAGCATCCAATTTCCTAAATCACCTTCAAGTGGGGGAGCTCCTCAACACGCAGGTTGCTCCAATCAAATTGGATTCTGATGATGAGTGGAGGTTCCACTCAAAACACGTCGATCATCCAATTGATTTTACACACTGAATATCCAGAAAATCTGAACCACTGAAAATTGTCAAGGCAAAGTATATGCACTGTTGCATAGCACAAACCCTCCCAATCTGGTCGTTCTTCAACAAAATTCTTCCACACTGAATTATGATATGAGAAAAGGGGGATATTATCTTTCCTCAGGATGTGGCTACAGGAGTACAGGGATCCTTGCTTTAATTTAGATGATACATCCATAATGATTACTTGCAGGCCCTTGAATGTCCCTTACTTGACCACTGAAGGTGCCACTCTGATCTAAAGAAATACCTTCCTTTACTGCTGTTTTGGTGGACAGATCTGCCCAAATTTAAAACAATTAAAAATATGAAATTTTATTGCTGCTTGGCACACAGATTTTGCCCAGAACAGATGATTTTTTTTTAATCTATGGGATTCAGTAACTGGTCGGGATTACCTGAGAAAGACCCAGATTCAAATCCTACTGACTGCCACTATAAACCCTAGGCCAGTTGCAAGCAGCCCGCAAGCTCCAACCAGCAGGAAACCTATGATTTACCAAGGGCCAAGACGTCCGGAAACTGCAGACAAAGTCCGGAACCCAGACTCCAAAAGGATGCCTACCCTTCTAGCCTTATCATAGCAGGCCCATGTCCCATTGGGGATTTGAACCTGGGTGGACAGAGCGAAAGACACAGCTCTCCACCCTTGGCCCAAACTGATGATTTGGCTGTTACTGCTGGTTAGGAGATAGGACAGTCTCAATATTTCGGCCAGAATTGAGTTTTATTGTGGTTTCATTACTACTCCAGTGCACATACCTCAGAATTTGCTGCTGCTATAAGAAACTATGCCCAGAAGTGCTCAAGGTATGCCCAGAATTACCCAGAAACTGCCCAGACTTAGGTTTACTGCTGCAAAGGGTCAAGACAGCACATGTTTGTTCCATAATCCTCTTTTACTGCTGTTTCCAAGCACAGGCCTGAAAATATCCTCAAAAATTTATTCCTTGGCTACCAAAAATTTGCCCCGGATCACACTGTTGGATGCCATGAATGGCTTATGCATATACAACCTGCTGTTTGATGGCCAAAGGATGCCCAGAAAACTCCAGAATCTGCCCAGGATGTTTAGGAATCCTCTTGAAAACCTAAGTAACACCCATGCAAATATGGGGAGAGGAGGGACGGGGGTAACAGATGTTAGAAAGACAAGAACTAGAAGTTCAGCAAGACAAAAAGATGGAAGTGATGTTGATTATTCAAATTCAGGTGATGTAAATGATATGGAAGTTTCATATGATTGTGAATTGAATTTATCTGCTAACTCTAAACCGACTGCCTTTGAAGTTGTTTCTCATGATGAGTGGAAAGAAGCTATGAACAAGGAGTTTGATGCTCTCATCAAGAATGGGACATGAAATTGGTGGACCCTCCATTTGGAACCAAACCAATTAGCTGCAAGTGGGTCTATAAGAACAAGAACAAATAAGATGGCTCACTTGACAACTTGACAAGTATAAAGCAATGCTTGTGTCGAAAGGATTTGCACAGAAATAAGGCATAGACTATGAGAAGATTTTTGCCACCACAACAAAATGGGATACCATTTGTACTCTATTGGCTTTGGCTACACATAATGGGTGGAAAGTTCATCAAATGGATGTGAAGTCTGCTTTCTTGAATGGAGATATGAAATAGAATGTCTTCATATCTTAGCCAGAAGGTTTTGTTGCGAAGGGACAAGAGTAGAAGGTATGCAAATTCATTAAGTCTTTGTATGGCTTGAAACAAGCACCTCACACATAGTATGAAAAGATAACTAAGCATCTTCTGAAATTAAATTTCAAACACTTTAATCTTGATGGTGCAACTCTGTTTGTCAAGAAAGTTGGCTAAACTATTGTATATCTTATACTGATATGTTGATGACAAGGAACAATGATAGCTATATTGCATCCATAAAGAAAGAATTGAAGAAAGGTTTTGAGATGACTGATATGGGACATCTTTATGACAAGGAACAATGATAGCTATATTGCATCCATAAAGAAAGAATTGAAGAA
Source organism: Pseudotsuga menziesii (assembly GCA_001517045.1). NCBI lineage: Eukaryota > Viridiplantae > Streptophyta > Pinopsida > Pinales > Pinaceae > Pseudotsuga > Pseudotsuga menziesii. The sequence goes on along the minus strand of LPNX010838584.1, from coordinate 86,900 downwards.
AGGTTTTGAGATGACTGATATGGGACATCTTTACTACTACAGGGGTATTGAAGTGACTTAAAATCCAAAGTATATATTCATGTCCCAAAAGAAGTACATTGAAGAAATATTGAACAAGTTTAGCATAGTTGAATGTAATCCTCTTTATATTCCAATAGAACAAAATTTAAAGCCAACATCAAAACAAGGAAATGAATTTGAGGATACAACAAAATACTGACAGCTTGTGGGGAGTCTTATCTACCTTACCACCACTAGACCTAATATTTCATTTGCAATAGGAATCCTTTCCAGGTTTAAGCAAAAACCTTGTGAAGGACATTGGTGTACTACAAAGAGAGTTCTAAGATACTCGAAGGGAGCTAAAGACTTTGGACTTAAATACTCTAAGGTGGAGGCCTTAAAATTGATTGGATATTTAAATTCAGACTTTGAAGGGGATAAGGAGAATGGAATGTCTACTTTAGGATACCTCGTGAGTCTTGGATCAATAGCTATCTCTTGGAGATCATGCAAATAATGTTTTCTAGCAGATTCCACTATAGAGGTAGAATATGTGGCTACTGCAAAGGCAACAAAGGTGTGTGGCTCAGGACGATACTAGAGGATTTGTAGGTGAAAGAGGTAAATGCTACTACACTTTTGTAATCAAGATGGCCAACAATCCTAGTTTCCATGATTGAAACAAAGAAAATCAACATGTAGTACCATCTTATTCAACATCATGTAGAGGCCAAAACCATTAATTTGATACATTGTTCCACAAGTGAGCAAACTACAAACATCTTCACAAGAGTGCTTGAAACAAAAAAGCTAGAAAAGTTCAAAAAGATGCTTGGACTCACAAACACAAGTGCAAAGACTCAAGACATGCCCACTAACAATATACAATGATCTAATGAACTCTTTTCTACCATGCCTCTTATCCATCCTAAGGTTTGCATCCCACAAACCTTAGGTCTTATTCTCTTGCATCACACAAGCACCAAGACCTCTAGACAATGTTACAATGAAATAACAAGTGTACATGAACATAAGCATCAATTCTTCTTCAAGCGCATCACACCAAGCTCCAAGACACCTCTAGTCCTCTAGCGCTCCATGTTCTTTCTCTAGGGTTTACATCACACAAACCCTAGGTCTTCTTCTCTTGCATCACACATGTGCTAAGACCCAAGCTCATCACTAGCGCTATCATTCATATGCATGTCTCCTTTAGTGCTTACATCACAAATCCTAGGTCTTGCTCCCTACAAGACTTCCCTAAGACAATTACAGAGATAGAATAATAAGTACATTGATAAGTGAGTAATGAAAAAGGATTTGTCCTCCCCTTCTATAGAATAGACGAGGGACGCCAATATAAAACATGGATTAGGTCCACACAAGTAACTCTAAACCTAATTCAATAAGACAACCCCACATGGAGAACTCGTATAGTCGAATGCTACTACTGGAATCCAAACTCTAAAAGGATTTGTCGAAGCCACATGACTTCTTGACTTGCATTAACTATAACTTGATACTCTTCTTCAACTAAAGAAAGAGCAAGAGCTTGTTGTTTCTTACAAGCCCAAGTAATAGGTTTAGAACCAAGAGTAAAACCATAACCTGCAATAGACTTCCAATCATCAAGGTCACCAACCCAATCAAAATCAGTGAAACCAACCGATAAAGGAGCCCCCCCTTAATTGTAATGAAACCCAAATTGAATTGTACCCTAAATATAATGAAGTATCCTTTTGGTAGCTTTCCAATGACTTTCATGGGGTTTTTGCATATACCAAGCAACAAGACCAACAAGAAAGGAAATAGAAGGATGAGTATGTGTCAATTACAAAAGAATACCAACTAACCGATGGTACGAGGTAGCATTTATTTTTGTAGTGCAGGTGGCAGTAAGTTTGAATCCAGACTGGAAGGGAGATAAGTTGGTTTACAATCTTCCATGTAAAAGCGACAAAGAAGGTCATAAGCATACTTAGACTAAGAAATAAAAATTCCTTCTTTGGTTTACAAGACTTGGAGGCCAATAAAATAATGCAAATGTCTTGAGTTGGTCATTTCAAATTTATTCTTAAGGCTAAATTTCACATGGGTTAAAGGTTTAGGGTTACTACAAGTAAAAATAAGGTCTCAACATAAAGAACAAGGATTATGAGATGGTTTCCTACTTTCATGGTATAGACATTGGGGTTAGAATGACATCTATAAAAAATAGTGTCAAGAAGAAAGTTATCCATTTTGGCATACCAAGCCTGAGGAGCTTGTTTAAGGCCATAGAGAGATTTCTTAAGGAAATAAACAATGTTGGAGTCATTCTTAACATAGCCAAGGGGTTGTTCCATGTAATCTTCTTCTTGCAAATGCCCATGCAAGAAGACGAATTTGACATCCATTTGATGGACCTCCCATTTATGAGAAGCGGCAAGAGCTAGAACAAGGAAAATGGAATTCATTTTGGTGATAGGGGCAAAGGATTAATTGTGTCAATCCCTTCAACTTGGGAAAATCCTTTGGCTACTAATTGGGCCTTATATCTTTCAACACTTCCATCCGATGCATACTTAGTTCTATACACCCGTTTACATCTAACAAGTTTTCTTGCTTTTGTTAGAGGTACAAGATCCCAAGTATCATTCACCATTAAGGAATGATATTCTTCTAGATAGTTCTTGAGTCTCAATTTGGATGGATAGAATCTCGTGCAAATGTTCCTAGACCATGACTCTATGAAACATGAGCTAGAATTGTGAATGTTTTTTACGTTGATTTGTAGGATCACCAACAAGAACACCAACTACTTCTCATGTTGTAAAAACTCATTTAGGCAGTAGTGTGTTAAATTTTTAATGGTTATATCAGATCTTATAACATTTAGCATCATAGAAGCATAACCATAAACAAAATATCACTGAAAGATAGACAAGCACAACCACACAAAAGAACACAAAGATTTATCCTGGGAAACCCTCATGGGGAAGAAAACCCAACAAAACTTCCTCTATATAAGATGTATAAAAAGTACAAGACAAGACCCCAGACAAGTGCGCCTCCCTCCAGCAAATATATATCTCTCTCTCCTATGTGTTGTACACAAGTGAGTGTGTGTTCAAATGAGGAACACATCTCCTCTATTTATACTCTTTTCGTCACTTGACTCTTAACCTAACAAGTCGGCTCCACTTAACGAAGTGGTCCGACTTCATTTAGGAAGACTCAATACAATATTATATTATATTCATTAGGGTACTATTGGCTCGACTTACAATGGAGGCTTTACCTCATGACTCTATGATGACCCTTCAATGGAGGCTTTACACAATAGTAACACCCCACCAGAGGAATAATAACATCTCCCTTGGGTTACATCAGTAAAATACATTTAGAATATCCTTTGAAGTTACAATATTCAACACTCCCCCTTAACAAGAAGGTTATTCTACTAACAACATCATCATAGACTATAGGAGAACAGAGAGACAATATCTGCAACATCATCGAGGTTATACATCTATACGTCATAGGAAGTTTTCACAATCAATAACTGGAACAGTTACTCTTCAATGTCTTCATCTTCTGTATCACATGATCACTTGATCCTTTTGTAGCAACGCTTCGATCTTTCAATCCTTCGTAGCAACACTTTGATCTTTTGATCATTTGCAGTATTACTTCGATCTTCTGATCCTTTGCAGCAGCACTTCGATCTTCTCAATCCTTCACTACTGTACTTCGATCTACTTGATCCTTTGCTGCCACGCTACCTGCAGTACACATGATCTATTTGCGGGATGATCAATCTCGATCACTTTAGGACATAAGTCCAAGGACGATGCAATCCTCCATCAGCATGATCCATGATATCAATTAGCTAAATTGTCTACAACTAAATGTAGATCTCGACCGCACCCAGTGTCGACCCTATAGTCCGTGAGGACTCATCGTAGACCATCCATACCACTAAGGTTAGGACCACTCCCAAGTGAGTGGTAAACTATGGTATCTACACTTACGTGTAGGCATACTCTTCCAAGCAAGAGTATTGTCTGCAGAGCAGATCTCGACCGTATACAAAATGTCAGCCCATCATAGAACATCCATACCACACAGGTTAGGACCACTCCCAAGTGACTGTTATACTACGGTGTCCGTGAGGACTCATCATAGAGCATCCATACCACACAAGTTAGGATCACTCCCAAGCGAGTGTTATTCTATGGTATCTACATATGAGTGTAGGCATACTCTCCATACAAGAGTATTGTCTGCAGAGCAGATCTCGATTGCAAACAAAATGTCAGTCCTATCGTCCGTGAGGACTCATCGTAGAGCATCCATACCACAAAGGTTAGGACCACTCCTGAGCGTGAAGCAGACAAAGAC
>LPNX010838584.1:53963-82206 GCA_001517045.1 Pseudotsuga menziesii | reverse complement strand
TGCTTCATATTTGGAGTGGAATTAATACTTCTTCAATGAAATTCAAATGGCCAAAGGCCAATTTTTGGTCAAAAACCAATTTTTACCAGAGAAACTTTGAAGAATATGGATGGCTAAAAGCCATTGTGAGGTCAAAGACCTAAATTCAAGGAAACCTTGAACATGTTTTTTAACTTTTCTTTTTTACTTATTTTTTTATTATTATTTATTTTTCCCTCTCGTTCTTGCTCTGATACCACTTGAAGCAAACAAAGACTTCTAAACCCACATGATTCACATTTTAACCCACAATGATTACTCGGTTGAATAATCAACCAATGGAAAATAATTCCATATTGAAAATATTAAATAAATATTAAAGATGAATGATGATAAAAGATTACAAAGTGAGTGCCATATATATATTAATTGTAAAGGCACTTGGATACCATCCATGAAAGGACGCGTCATTTTAGAATAGTTTACTAATAACCATTTATTAATTATTAATTATTAATATCAATATGTATTAACATTAATAATTAATATATATATATATATATATATATATTGTTTCTTGTTATTATTTAAGTTTGTTAAAGAGCGAGTGTTATTTACCATATCCACAATTGAATGTGGGTACTCTCCATGCGAGAGTAACATCTGCAAAGAAGATCTCGACCGTACCTAAGTATCAGCCCTATCGTCTGTGAGTACTCATCGTAGGACATCCTCAGCATGAAGGCTAGGACCATTCGCAAGCGAATGTTATTCTACGATATCCACAAATGAAAGTGGATACTCTCCAAGAGTAACATTTGCAGGGCCATCCTTAGCTAGCAAGGACCACTCTCATGAACAGAGAGTGTTATACCTGCCATCCTCAAAAGAGGATACTATCATCCACAAGTGAATGTGGGTGCTCTCCATGCGAGAGTAATATCTGCAGGGCCATACTTAGCTAGTAAGGACCACTCTCATGAATAAAGTGTTATACCTACCATCCTCAAGAGAGGATAATATCGTCCACAAGTGAATGTCGGACCTTGTCAGCATCTTTAGGCGCATTTGGCCTCTTTCATGTTGGAGCATCACTGTCATCCCATCATCGATGTCAGCCTCATCATCACTTCCCATTTTCTAGGAGGATCCATATTATCAACCTGCTCCCCCTTTTTCCGAGGAGGGTTCATGTCTTCGACTTGTTCTTCCTTTCCGAGGAGAGTCCATATCTTCGACTTTGTGCCTCCTTTTCGAAGAAGGTCCATATCTTCGACTTGTTCTTCCTTTCCGAAGAGAGTCTGTATCTTCGACCTGTTTCTCTTTTTCGAGAAGGGTCCATATCTTCGACCTGTTTCTCCTTTCTAAGAAGGGTCCATATCTTCGACCTGTTTCTCCTTTTCGAGAAGGGTCCATATCTTCGACCTGTTTTTCCTTTCTGAGAAGGGTCCATATCTTCATCGTTCCTCATTGTGAGGAAAGATCTATATCAATATCACTGTTCCTCCTTGCGAGGAAAGTATGTAGTATCATCATCACTGTTCCTTCTTGCAAGGAAAGTCTTTTCGAACTACACCAAGCTTGTCACGGAAACTTGGTCACCACATCAACAACTTGCTCATCAGTACTCACATACTGGAGTTTTATATCTCCTTTCAGTACCATATCCCATAGGATTCTTTGTCATTTTTATGCAACTCTGGTTGTCACAAAGAATCGTTGTTGTATCCAACTCCATGTAAAATAGTCCTGACATCAGTTTTCCGAAGCCATATGGCTTCCCAAATAGCAGAGCAAGCTGCAATGTACTCTGCTTCAACTGTACTAAGAGCAACACTGCACTGTTTCTTACTAAACCATGAGATCATGGCGGATCCTAGACCATAACATCCACCTGAGGTGTTCTTCCTGTCTGCGACACTTCCTGCACAATCTAAATCCGTATATCCATATAATTTGTAGTCATGATCTCTACCATAGTAAAGTCCCAATTCTGTCATGCCTTTAAGGTACCTTATCACATGCTTTGCAGCTATCACGTGAACATATCTAGGAACTAGATACTGGTTCAAGGTGTTCACAGCGAAGCATATATCTAGCCTTGTATTTGTCAGATATATCAATGACCCAATAAATTGTCTGTACTTAGTCATATCCACTAACTCTGATGTCTCATCAGACAACAACTTCATGTTGGTATCCATGGGTGTGGCCATGTCTTTACAATCCAACATATCAAATCTTCTTAAGATTTCCACAACATACTTTCCCTGGTTTGGAAAGATTCCTTCTGAGCTCTGCCACACTTCCAGCCCTAGGAAATAATGCATTAATCCAAGATCTTTCATCTCAAATTCTTCAACTAGCTTCTTCTTGCAATCTATGATCTGTTTCTCATTTCCAGTCAGAAATAAATCATCCACATACAACAATAGTATGTCAGGTTCATCATCCATAACCTTAAGGTAAAGGTTAGGATCACCTTTACTCTTGGTAAAGCCCAAGCTTGTCAAAAAGCAATGTATTTTTCCATACCAAGCTCTAGGAGCTTGCTTCAGTCCATACAAAGCCTTTTTCAACTTACATACATGAGTCACTCTATCTTCAACTTTTAAATCCTTGTGGTTGTTCAATATAAACCTCCTCCTCAATCATACCATTAAGGAAGGTCGTCTTTACATCCATCTGGTGTAAATCCCACTTCATCATGGAAGCAAGTACCATGATGGTTTTAACTTTTGATGGAAGTGTACCTTGCTCTTGGAGCAAATGTCTCTTCATAATCAATTCCCTCTCTCTGAGAGAATCCTCCTTCCATCAACAACATGTCTTATCTTGTAGATCTACTTGGAAGATACCACACTCTTGCTTTCTGGTTTGGGTACTATATCTCAAACATCATTCTGGTATTCTTCCATCATTGCTTCTACCATGAGTTCATTATGTCAGGTCATCGACATATCCCAGTCTTCCGCATTCAACCTTGAAGGTTGGAACCCACTATACTCTTGGTAAAGGCTTAGTCCATCCGGAAGTTGTCCATCCTGTCGTACCATGTCGAACTCAGAGATCTTCTACAATCACTCCCCTTGAAGCAGAGCATCATCCTCCCTCTGCATTCTGTACTGGAGTGACGGGTAGCATTCTCTGCTACTATGTATCCATCTTAGGTTACTAGATACCAAGATTCCTTTATCTTGAACATTGTCGAAAAGTTCCTCTTGCACCCAACTGTGAGCTTGTTGTCTTTTATAAGTTTTCCATCTTCAACCTTGTAGCAAAGGTTAAGATATTCATCACTCTAGGTGATCTTTCAAGCTCCTAGATGTGCTAATCAATGGGTGCCTTCTGAGCTTGTACAAAGCCTATTATGTATAGGTGGTTCTTTGCTCGATATATGCTTCTACTGGAGAAGTGTGTCTGGTCAATAGAGTATGTCATGCCATAGTCTAGTCTTTCTTAGACAAACCACGAACCTTGCTTTGTATACTTGTTCTTGTAGATCCATATGGAAGACACTACAGACTTCCCTTTAGGTCTTAGAATCATATCCTAGACATCATTCCCCATGATCAACTGTTACTCCTTGATCATAGCTTCTTCCATAGCTGGAAGGGTTTGCATCAATGATGTCACCCAACTGTGTCACACAACTAGAGTGTGTCTGAGGCCTCTTACTTTGGTTTGGAAGTCTCATCATACTTTTCTTCATCTTGAATTATCTCTTGTGTCCAAGATGGTATTCATCTCTCAAGGTGGATCTACCACTCTCTTATATTCTTCTTAAGCTCATCACAGTGTCTCTGACCCTGGAAGCTTCAGGTTCATGTTTATTGGAGTGAATCTTGAATTGTCATCACTTGTTCTTCGTAACAAGTCTCATCCTCCTTTTCTTGTAGGCAGTTGTACACGACCTTTCCTACAAGTCAAATGCACCAGTTGCATGGTTAGAACCATTTCATAGGACATATGCATAATGACAAATTCTTATGCATCATGCAACTATTTTAGCCAATACAACATTTATCCATATCTCACGGAAACTTTCCAGATGCCTTCCATCTCTACCATGACATCATTGAGATTGTGCACTAATCCAATATGTCAGCAAAGAGGTTTCATTCTAGATAAGTAGCAACAGAGTGTTGTATAGCACCATGGGCTACTTACCCATAACATGCATATTAGTAGTATACTGTCATTAATGCAAACATTCTATCATGCATAATACACAGCATATACAGGAAAGACAATTCAAATACTTATCTTTGTTTTCTTTATCTTCATCTCCTTTTGGATCTACAACTTCTTCTTTGACCAATGAGATTGCTTCAATCTGATGCTTGCTTGAAAGCTTTTCTGGAATGTTGGTGGACCTAGGATTTGACAGAGAAACCCTAATTTTTTAACTTAGGTATCTTTCAGATCTGATTGGATAGAAAGATGCGCCTCCTCAAGGCAAGCTGAACAACATACTCATTTTCCCAAAACTGTGATCAGAACTGCAAAATATCTGATGCCCTAGTTTTCTTCAATTTCTTCTGCAGAATTGCCTGATATTGTTTATGAGGTATATCCGAAAGTACTGCTCCTCTGTGTCTGAAACTTCACACTAAGGTAGCTTGTTCTGTCTTCTTTCCAACACCATAGGTTAGAGCAGAATTGGTTTCACCAATTGGGACTTATGCGAATGTTCCCAAGGTGACTTAATTCAGGACTGTTCAGCATAGAGAAATTGTACGGACTTCCACGTGTCACTATTTCACCTTTGGAGTCTGAAAATTTTACCACAAAAAGTACAGTCCATGCCCTATCTAGAACATCTTGCGAAATTTCATTTGTTCCTTCGTAGCCCGAGATATAGCAATTCTCCCTAGGTCACCTGTTTAAGGCTGAATCCTGGGAGAGGCTGGAACCCTGATTTGGAGGAATCATATCTCCTATGTTATAGCGAATATAAGGCTCAAACTTTTACACAGGGTAAATCAGGAATTTATCTTCGGCTTGTAAAAGTTTCGGCTCCTGAGCCTTCTCCAATCTCAAGATATAACGAATGTACCAAAATGACTAGTTTTAGCCTTTTAGGGTTTTCAAGCATGAAACCCTAATCTTCAATAGCTGTAGCTGTAACACTGTTTCAGCTGCACAAAGACTTCTTTCAGGGTAGACCTGATACCATGTAAAGTTTTTAATGGTTATATCAAATCTTATAACATTTAGCATCATAACAACATAACCATAAGTAAAAGATCACTAAAAAATAGACAAGCACATCCACACAAAAAAACACAAAGATTTATCCTGGGAAACCCTCATGGGGAAGAAAACCCAACAAAACTTCTTCTGTATAAGATGTATAAAAAGTACAAGACAAGACCCCAGACAAGTGTGCCTCCCTCCAGCAGATATCTCTCTCTCCCTCCTATGCGTTGTACACAAGTGAGTGTGTGTTCAAATGAGGAACACATCTCCTCTATTTATACTCTTTTTGTCACTTGACTTTTAACCTAACAAGTCGGCCCCAGTTAACTAAGTGGGCCGACTTCACTTAGGAAGACTCAATACAATATTATATTATATTCATTAGGGTACTATTGACACGACTTACAATGGAGGCTTTACCTCATGACTCTATGATGACCAATTACAATAGTAACACCCCACCGGAGGAATAATAACATCTCCCTTGGGTTACATCAGTAAAATACATTTAGAATATCCTTTGAAGTTACAATATTCAACATAGTGGTGCTAATGTAGGTTCATGGTCACTAGACCCAATTGGAGGAACATGAGTAGGCAGAAGTTGATTTTCATTCTCACCGTCATCATTTGAAGAAGAAACCAAAATAGGACCACTAGCAAAAAACATGGGAATTGAAGATGGCACAAATGCCAAAGATGGCACAAACGCCAAAGATGGCACAAACATCCAATTAGTCTTGCAAGCCGAGATGTTTTAATCAAATTTAACATCTCCTAATAATAATTTCATTGGATTGAGGTTGAAGAAGTCTATAAATTTTGACATCTTCAGAATATCCAACAAAAATGCACTTCTCAATCTCAGGTTGTAATGCTTTTTTATTTTCATCAGGAATGTGAGCCCATTCTTCACTACCAAAGACACGGAAGCAACTTACATCTAGTTTAATTTTACACCATGCTTCTTCTAATGTTATATCTTTTAAATCCTTTGTGGTAGTGCAATTGGCTATGTAATTGGAAAAATTAATGGCTTTCACCAAAAAATGAGGACTTAATCCCTTAAATTGGATCATACAATTCATCATTTCCTTTAATGTACGATTCTTTTTCTCAACAACACCATTTTGCTATGGTGTGTATGTAATAATATGTTGCATTTGGATGCCTTGTGCAAACCAGTAATTTGTAAATTTGTTGTTTACATATTTGTCTCCATTATTTATTCTTAACTTTTGTATTGATGTCCAGATTGTTTTTCTACAAGGGCCTTATAGGCTTCACTCTTGAGTTTTAAGAAGTAAACCCAAGTGCGTCTAGAGAAGTCATCAATAAAAGTTAAGTACTTGAACCCAAAGAAAGAAGCAGGAGAAAACAGACCACACAAATCATTGTGAACAAGTTGCAAAGGAGCTGAGGCATGCCAAGAGGCACATTTGTCTAAAGTGTCCCAATGATGTTTGTATTTTATTAAGTTATGTTACATGGTACCAGTACCAACACACCTTTAGATGTTTTTCCAAGGAGAGAGGTCGCATTTTTCTTCAGGGCCATGATGAGGGTATTATCAACACTTTTTGAGGGGTGGTTATGGTCGGACCCTTTGATACTTCCTTTAGGAGTACTATGGTTTAATGGCATTGCTAACTACCCTTTGTTGGTTTTTTTTAACCTTGGGGTTGGTGTCCGAGGATCCTAGGAGCAGATCAATGGGTTACATGACCCCTAAGTCACATGACACGAGGACACGGGACACGAAGGACACGAAAATATGAGTATTTGACACGAGACACGATGACCCCGGAAATAGGACACGGGGGACAAGTTTTATATATATATTAAAAATATATATATAAATACATAAAGATCTACATTTTTTAAAAACTAGAAGTATATACAATGTACATCAATCATAATATCATTCAATTGAAATTTGACAATGATGAATCAATAATATAATTATCAATGAATCATGAACTTTGAACCGTAAACTGCATATTTGATATTTTTGGTTAAACCACAAAAATCAAAATGTAGTACATAGATATCGAGAAAATGCCACCGGCAAATACAAAATAGAGTAGATACTACTTAGTACTAAGTATAGTATCTACAGTTTTACTAGATACAAAATGAAAATATTAAATAGCCACAAGGAAGAATATCCTAGCGCATTAATGGAACTAGCCACTGTCAATCGTCCTACTGCTCCTCCCTATCAAAATTAGCATTTCTGTCATAGCTCTTTCCTCTATCCTCATCCTCCTCTATGCCCTTTTTGACAGGACGCATGTCCAGAAATTAGGACATGTTCCTAGCACGTGTCTGACACGTGTTGGAAAGTGTCTAGATTTCAAGACACGAAAATTTTGGTGTCGGGCACGTATTAGGGCAAGTGTCGTGTCCGACATGTGAAATACGGGACACGGGCCCTTCTTGTTTTCTACACCAATGACATTTTTCCAACTCTAAGGCTCTTCCCTCTCCTTCCGGTCATCTTCTGCACTCATTGGTCCCTTTTCAATAGAGCGCCCTCTTTCCTTGCTCCAGTTTCTTTGGTGATGTCACCTTTGGTAACTAGGCCCATAGGCTTATTGGGGGGGACGTTGAGGGATTTTCAGCATTATTGGGGTTAGATGGGGCATGACGACCCCTCCTACTCACTCCACCTTTCAGAGTGAATTTTTTTGCTTAGTTTTAGTCATTTTAGCAGTTTTTGGTAAACTATGGGGGAAAATGCCCCAAATAACCCACATATATTATTATTTTATGTTATCTTATGTTATATTTTTACATTGACATTTTATTGGCATGTTCGCCTAGTTAATTTGTAAAAATGAGTTGAGAACACTATAAATTAAGCTCCTCACTTCATTTGTAATCGTAACTCATGGGATAAAAACTCAATTATGTTACTTTTTTACCCTAGATAGCTCTTGTGGAGACTCGAGAGATGTGCACCTCTTGGAGTAGGTTTTCTTTGCTCTTGTGGATGAAAATTGGATGTTATCTTTGGTTTGCTCATGCTTGGTGGATGCTAGAACTGTTGGAAGAACACATGCTCAAGTAAGTCTAGTCTTCTTAGCCTTGCTCGGTGAAAGGTAGGTGAATTTCTTGCTTCTTGAATGATTGAATGGTGGCCCTAGGGCTGCATTTTTTCTGAATAGGGCCTTTGTCTACCTTCTATCCTCTTTGCATAGTGGAAAACGCTCCCTTGAGGGGGTTTTCCCAAGTTTAGCCTTGGATCTCCAATTTTGCCCTAGATTAGGCTCTTAAAATGAACCTTAGAGGTTGTTACAAGAAGCTCTAATTTAGTAGACAAGGAGAAATTACTCCAAGAGGAAGGTTGGTCACCTTCCTCTAGGGCTAGGGTTAAGGGTCTCATCCATAAAAACCCTAGTTATGAACTTTTATTAAATTTCTTTTGCATTTTCATGGTAGGGTTAGAATTAGGTCTGCAATTTTATGTCTAAAACCCCAAAAAATCAAAATATTAATTTTTTCAAATTTTTGGCCTTCCTAAAATTTTGCCTTTTCCTACAAATTCGGCCTACCTATTTATCCCTCAAAAACCCTAGATCGAAATTTTAGGATGCCCTAAAAACCCAAAAAAATATAAAATCCTAAAAACAGTCCTAAAAAGTCTAACCCGAAAAACCTTAACCTTTCCTCATCCAACGGCCCCAGGGATGTCCCTACAACCCTCAGCCTCTCCTCTAGAGCCTCTCTGCTGCCCCTTTTCTTCCCTAACATTCCCGCTTCCAGCCTCTTCACACCTCATAACAGGCCTGCCATAAGGCAGCCTGTAGCTCTATTGTTGTTCCAAAGATCTGCCACGAAAATATAAAGAAAAACGAGAACTTAAGGTTATCAAATGTTAAATGAAACTTGTGAAGGGAATACCAAATTGCCCTGGGATAAAGTCTGCTATAGCAGGGTTATAATACTGTTGTTTGAAGTCAATTTGAATGCTACAAGAAATAGATATCAGACCTGATATATAAAACTGAGATGTGCTAGTTGGATGTGTTTTGTGATATCTAAAAGTTGTTAAGCATTGTTTGAAACATCATTGTTGGAGGATCATTGAATAATCTATTTGCCTAAATATACTGCTGCTGCTCACTATACTACATTGTTCATCACTGTTGGAGTTACCTTGACTATATTGTTGCAGTAGTACTCATACAGTAGGCCTCTTTACTTGATGAATGGCTACATGCCTAAGATAATTGTTTGGTGAAGGAAGCGTGCTGTAACATTGAAAAATTTATTTCGGTTTGATAATACCTCTGCCACTTATATTCCATAGTCTATTTTCTTCATTCTTCACTTGACTCCATAAAAGGCACTGATCTTGCTATAAGAATGTGGAAGGTATCTAGCTTACTTGTTGACGGGCACATCAACAAGGGCTCTTCCCTTGGAGGTCAAGACGCTCCAAAGAAGTTAAGGATTTGTGATCGAGGTGACATTGGGTCACAAGTCTGTGCATGTGCTTACTGAGCACTAGCCCTGCTAGTTTGTCCGATAACAAGTCCAATGGGATTTCTCTCCCAATCCAAATATGAGTACAAATGAGGAAGAGGCTCTCTTATATAGAGATGAGCTCTAACTTCCTCTACAATAAAATAATAATTTATTTACCAAAACCCTAGATTTGGCATAGGAAGGAGTAAAGATATGAAAATACTCCAACAAACCCTAACCAACTTTAACAACATCCATGAAATGAGGTGGTCAAATCCATAAGTACAATATCCAAGAGATATAAGAACTGGGAAGTAGGGCGCCTCCACCTTATGAGGGATCAAATATAAAGAAAAGGTCCATGTCTTAGCCTCCAAAGGCTCTCCTAAGGCAGTGCTTCACAAGAAAGTGTCCACAAGGCATTAAGGTGGACAAACCGTAGAAACGCCCTCCACAAAGTATGCATAGAACTCCTTCAAAGGAGGACGCTAGCTCCAAATGTGTACAATAAACCTTCCTTCAAAATAGCACTCCAAGAAAAGTAACCTCCAAGCAATGAATGAACCTCATGTCAAGGGTTTTCACCCATAAATCATGCAACAAACCTCTAAGAAACCCTAACAACCTCCAAACTTGGACATCACAAATGAAAGGCTCCAAAAAGGGGAGCGCTAGCCTTAAATGAGTGACCTCCTCCAACATGGAACACCCCTCCACTAAATGGCAAAGAACAACAGATAGATCACATTCAATGATGGAATCAGAAAGCTAGCTCCTCAAATGATGGAATCTCCTCCAAAGAATGGAAAGCTACCTCATGATCAGGCATAAAATAATGAGGGGTCTGCTCCCAAGGTGAACACCCTCCATAAAGTGCATCAAAAGGGGTGGACGCTGCCATCAATAAGCATGCAAACGAAGGCTCCAACCCCAAGGTTCCACCAAAGGGCATAAACATGTGTGCAACCCAAACTCTAAGTGCAGTGATCCATCATATACAAGCTAGGAACAAGTCAAGTATTCCTCCAAGACTGAACGCTTCACAGATAATGGAAAATAATGCTGGATGGAAGACCCTTCAGGCTTCAGCTGAATTCTCTCATCAACATGGCATAGAAACCCACCAAATCAGAGACCTCCTCAAATGATGGTATGAAGAGAGCTGGAAGTAACCTCCTAAGGTGGGATGCTACAACAGAAATGGCATGTCAAGTGTGGAAATAATCCTCCAACAAAACCGTCGCAATATAAATCTCTCAAAAAGGACTGCCGCTACAGGTTTGGAGTAGGCCTCAAATTCTGTTGCATGTTCCCTTTGTCAAACAGAGCCACAACATGCCCACTGAGTGTTAGAAACCACTGTCTTAGGGCTTCCATGATAAAATTTGTTTTGATCATTGCTGCTACAGAATTTATGTCACGATACAAGTTTTCATCAGTTATATTTTGAAACATGACCATCAAACTGTTTCTGAGCAGCCATATCGGCACCCAGGGTGGGCCCAGGCTAACCTAGTCTCAGCTGGATAATTTTCAAATCAGCAGCATCCTGACTGTAGGGTTCATTTCTGTAGAATCTGAGATAGATATTAATGCTAATGCTACTTCAAAATACCTATCACAAACTGCCAGATCTGGGCATAGTGCACAAACCACAGCTCTCAAGCATACCCCTGCTATAAGCTTCACTGCCTCTGTACACAGGTCTGAAAATGTATTAGATGTTGCTGTTTGAACTCTGTAAATATGGACGAATTAGGAATAAGAGCCATCCATGAATGTGAAATACATCAAAGGTTCTAATCTAGAGTGCTCCAATGGAAAACCTTCTAATGTCAGTAAAGCACCCAAATGTGCCATGCACTACACCAACGAAAAAGCAAGCGCTCCAAGGAAATCTCACCACAAGTTACCCTATCACTATGTGTGAACCAGGTGTCATGAACAATCGATGCATAAGTGAAGTGTACCAATATGCTCAAGCTATGAGGCCTCCTACATCCATAAAAAACCACAGGCCATGCTTCTTCTAACACTTCTCATAACTTTGGGAAATCCTAAGTTGATGGGTTCCCTTACCATGGATGTACAACTGTTAAATAGATAATAAACAAGAGTATTCCAAGCATGACAATATAAAATATGTGAGCACAAAAGCATCCAATCACCATGGAGAAAACGCATGCCATAGATACTAGCACCTTAAGATCCATCAAGCAAATCATCTAGGGCATCATCATCCATGAAACAAAGATCCGACATCAAGGAAGCCAAGGCATAAACAAGCTCTATCAACCTGTCACCTGCTCTTGTGATGAAAATCACAAATGAAAAATCAGCATACACTATATGGGGTAACACCTCCATTCCAAATTTCTCAAAAGCTATTTTCTTGAATTATTTGCATCCCTTGTTTTGTGTTGTTTCATATGTTTGACACTTTAGGGAAAGAATTCTGCCTTGGGAGATATTTCGATGAGATATGTGAAGCATTCTTTTCCTTCCATATACTGGTGCAAAGAGCTGATTGATCATTAGTCCATTGCCACATCAAGTTTTCACATTTGCGTAAGCCTAGACCTCCAATATTTTATAAACTCTAGTTACTCAAAGCTAGCACTACTTATTCTTAACTGAGTTGTCTAGTACTTTGCAGTTTGTACCCACTTTTGAATGACTGCCATTGCAGATATCCCTTTTAAACTTACTTTAAAGACACTTTGCAAATTCTCCTATTAATATTTGACAAATGCATGTAGTACTTTGTAGTTTGTACCCACTATTGAATGACTGCCATTGCAGATATCCCTTTTAAACTTACTTCAAAGACACTTTGCAAATTCTCCTATTAATATTTGACAAATGCATGTACATACAAACCCCATTGATCACTTAAATCATACATTGAGATTACTATTAATTGAATATAACCTATATTTTCAGACAATCATGCCACATAATCAAATCAGCTTTCTCAAATGATATATGGCCATGCCTACACATAACACTATTATCAACATGATATTGTATTCCACAAAGCTATGGAAGAAGCGAAGCCTTCTTCCTCCAAGCGCAATAATTAATATTTTATCCTGGACCCAATAAAGCAACATCTACTGCCTTTGCTTCTTATTAATAATAGCCTTTGACATACCCAACATCTCATAAGAGCCTAAGAGAGTAAAAAATTGACTCTTAACATTTTACCCTTATAATAATACATCTATATTTCATTATTTGGAACTTAAACAAATACGTTATTGTAAAGAGATGGAACCATAACAATCAGCTTATGATGCACATGCACTTAATTTAATATAAGAAAGTGCTTGAAGCATTCTGAGACCTGCTAGGACTCTCATTCATTGAGAATAAATATAAATCTTGGCAATAAATTCTTCACCGTGTTTTATTATGAATTTTGATCAACCACACCGACATCAATTGCAACCTAGCAGTTCTCTGAAATTTACCTCTGTTTCCACCTCAGCAGTTGTCTCTATTTCCAATTCAGCAGCTTATTTAGTCATATCAGTTGTCAGCAACTAAGTCGGTACAGCATTCAAGCAAGTTCAATATTTAATATCCATCTTTTGTAATTAAGACTGGAATCAACCGCTCCACTTTTCATTATGTTGATCTGTAAAAGCTTCAATGTTTAAACACTTTTGCATGCTTCACATGCATCTTTGTAAAGGCTCGAGGGTCGAATACCCCTTCCAACTTCCCAGTTCCAGCAGAGGAGACATACATGCGAAACCAGTCCCAGGCTTTGAAACCACTGCTCACTATTTCTCTTCTGGGTAAATATCTTTAGGCTTGACACATTTCCATTTAAGAAACGATGTTTAGTAGATTTTAAAATTTACGCGTATTATTCAGAATCATTGTTAAACAGCCTGAATAAGTGATCTAATTTTGTCAAAATCTTGCACATTTCACCTCTTATAAATTTTAATATTGCCACTGTTCGTTGGCGTGGTAGTTTCAGACCACAGTCCGTACTTTTATAAAATACTTCATGTTTTTATGCAAAAGCGAAACTTCACCATTCCACGAGATATGTGCAACTCTGGCTCTGACAATTACACTAGCAAAATCAAATCCTTGCTAACAAAATGAGAACTACAGTAAGCATGTTGCACATATACTTTGGACCCTAATTCTCTAAACCCAACATATTTTCCTATATCATTAAGCCTTAAGGTCATTAATGGTCAAACTATTTCTGAAGGTACATTTCTGTTATCCAATACTGGCAACAAAAAATTATACCAGTCAACTGTAAATTTTACAAACAAAAAATTATACCTGTCAACTGTAAATTTTACAACTCTAAATGCCAATACAACCAGGAAAACTGTGTAAAATTTAGAAGTAGGTTTCAGGGGTTGCAAGTTCAATTGCAGAACTATAAGCTATATGCATTTCCCTGGAAGCCAATATTGGATTTGAATCCATGTGCCTATATTGATTTTGAACTGTTGGACTTTGGCAAAAATATAACAGTAAAATATAAATTTGTAGAACTTTGAGAATTTTTTTAATTTTTAAATTTGTAACTATAAACTGTATAATTTTGAGGATTTTTAAAACAAAATTATCCAAATTATGTCATGGAATTTGGGATAATCTTCTTTGAAAAAAAGAAACGATAATTTTTTTTGGAAAAAAAAAAACTCGACTAATTTTTAACCCCTAAAATTTAATTTCCACAATATGTTGCAAGAAAAAAAAACATATTTCTAATTAAGAGTATTCGGGTTCTCACTTCTTACATTATACCCAAAACACGCATGCACATATATAAATGTCACTGAATTCTGATTGGGTAGAACAGAAAGAACCATAGAAGCAACACCTTCCATTTGCCTGGTTTGTAATTAAGTTAAATGCTTACAAACCATTATGTGCAATCAATTCAAATTACAACCATTGCAGATTTTATAATGGTGTTTGATCAATATTCATTGCATATATCTATAGCGTGTGCTAAAGCACATACCCAACAAAAATTAAAAAGAAAATAAAGAGAAACAGAAACAGAGAGAAACCTGGCGGGTGCCTCCATCGGCCTTTTGGGTGGCCATGGCGAAAGTGGTATTACGTCTCACACGATCGAATTGGCAGGGTGAAACCTGCACTGCCATATATCTGCACACTCCCACTGCTTCCATTTCTCTTACTGTTACTTCGTCTACTCTTCACCTCACTCAGTATATTGATGCTAGTATTTGCAATGGAATTTGGCCACGTCCGCACGTTATCAGCAATAGGATTGGCCACGTCAGCATGTTATCAGCATCCATCAGGATATATTCGTGAATATTAATACCAATATATTGGGAAGCAAATTAATAGCTTGAAACTCATAAAAGACCCTCAAGTCTCTTTCCCTTGTTTAAATATCAAAGTCACCTAGGAGCACATGAAATCATGGCTATTGTGAAGGTTACTAGTCAACTAGGTAGGGAATGACTATGCTTAATCATGTAGATTGTTTGTTTGGAATTTTGAAGTGGTAATGAAGGTAGATGGAAATTATGAGGTTTTAAGGTTTAAAGCTATTAAATAAAAAAATGGAGAAAGTATTAATTATAGGATGATTAGAAATGGAAAGATTAAGGATACATAAATAAGAGTGTTGTATTTAATGAGACTAAATGTTGAAAGTTCATGTAAATGTATTATGGTGATGATGATCCTTTTATTTTCCATACGAAAATACATGAAGATGTGTTATATATCTATAAAAAGGCAATCAATCAACACAATTTATCTCAATGTCTCAAATGAAACATCATCTTACATGAGAGTTATTTTAACCCATGTCAATACTTTTGAATGAGAGTTTGACAAAATTCTTTTTGAGAATTGGCATCTATGGATTGGATTAAGAACGAAATGAGAGAACATAACATTGTAAAAGGAACTGCGAGATATAGTATTCAAAGTCGAATATTACAATGAAAACCAAACTTTATTAATGAATTCAATGGTGAAAAACGACACAATGTACATAGCAATACAAAATGTCAAGAATGGTGGAAACTTATCTCTAAGAAGAGATGCCACGGTTACACTCATTCGCAAAAAAAATAAAAAATCATAACAAGAGGTTAAAAATACCTTTGATCATAATTCCAAAAACCCTAACCCTAGTCATTGAGGTGGCAAAAGGAAAACAGGTGACGAGAACCCTAACTGGTATGCCAACTTCCCAAGACCAGAACTTTCACAACTAAACTCCATTTTGGGGATTCTTTGGACCATTGTAAAGCTAATTTTGAACTCTACTTGTTTGGTAGAACTTACCATCATTGACATTAAGGTCATTAAAATCACAAAAAATGCATGTGAAGGATTCAAAAAATGCATAAAAAATTCAAGACTTGAAATTGTTGTAATTATGGCAAGGTTCAAGACGATTTATGAGACAATGGCCACCTAGATCATTCATCCACCTTGGGAAGTGATGGTTCCCATTATGTCAAGCTCCTAGATCAGATGGGAAACTTTTGCCAAATCTAGAACTTGGTAAGCCATTTGTCCATCTTGGTGCCCCTAATTTAGTTCATTGTATCATGCTCAATGCAATAAAGGTTGAGCTATGTAGGGTCCAAGTGCCTTTCCAGCTTTGAAGTGTCCAACAAGGGAAAAAAATATTGCCAAAGCAACTCAACATTGAAAGCAATTTGTAAACCAAGGAAGAGTAGAAGATTCAATTCAAAAGCATTCTCACCCATAATCTTGGTGATGCTGTAAGGAGCATATCAGAGTGGTATGAACTTCTTCTAGGGGTATATGTGTTTATCTTTCTATAAGTGCAACCATGCATTTTCATCAACTTGAAAGTTGTGTGGAACTTGATGTTGATTGTGTCGATGCTTGTACTTAATGCCAAACTTTCTATAGAATATTGTGAACTTGTTATAAGATGTGTTGGATCCATTCAATATTTGTTTTCTTTGTTTGCCTCATCTTAAGAATGGGAGCACTATTCATGTTCTAATGTAATGGGCATAGCTACATAAATTGGGGTCAATGGTTAGAACATCAAGCACACCTCAAAAGGGTTATGGCAATGGATACCTGAAGAGTTTGTTGTATTTGTACTGAACATAAGAAATCCTTTCCTCCCATGTACGTTGGATACTTGGAGTTGTATATTCTAAGGATATGTACATTCATGTTGTTAACTACCTTCGTTTATCCATTAGTTTAGGGATGGAAGGAAATTGACTTAGTTGGTTTGGTGTCCATCATGGACCAAAGGCTAGAACAAAAGACACTTAGGAACCTGTTATCCCCTATAAAAAGCATTGGCCTTTGGAAAGCTAAATTGAACCCAAACATGCTCGAAGGAGAGCTTAGAACTGGTTTTGTTATGACACTCTTCTTGTAAGGATGAAATTTCCATATTAGAGAACTGGTCAACGAGCATAAAAACACAATCATTACCATGGTTGCTTAAGGGAAAACTTGACATAAAACACGTGGATATTGACTCCCCTTGAGGTTTATCTATAGTGAGTGTAGGAGTGTATAATCTTTACTTATTGATTGAAGATTTGTCTATGGAACCTGCAATGCACAATTTGATATATATTGGTCGAAGCTTTGGACATGAGAAGTACTTTTGCAACATTGCCACTATCTTCTCCACACTAAAATTCCCTACCACCTGACTATAGTGTGCTTCCCAAATCATCTTCATAAGATCACCTGAAAGAACAAAGAGATGGCCTAGATGACACAAAAGTGCATCCTAAAGTTGAAAGTCTAAAACCTGTATACTTGTGGCCATTACCTGGTATTGTTGACTCCTCCCTTTTTTTTGATGATGACTTAATGATACAATGCCAGGACAATACTTCAATTTTTTTCAAAGAATGTCTTAGCATAATGGCCCCCGCATAGCATATGCAAGATGAAATTAAAAAAACTCACAAAGTTGGTGATCTTAGCTAGTTAACTAAGAGAGGCAACAAAGTTTCAAGATGTGATACATGATCTTTAGGGATAGAACTAAAACAATAATTTTGGCATTGGTGTAACCATTTGAATTAGTTAGATTATGATTTGTGAACTCTATCATGATGCCAATCAACTGAAATTATCAATCTATTATATATTGGTTACATAGAAGGGTTGATTATTGTTTTTGTTGTTGGTTGTTGATGTTGTTAATCCTATGGATATTGGAGCCATGATATGTTATGTATTTGTTAGTGATTCTTGAATTAAATAGGATAACACCTCCCATTCTAAGAACCTTCATGTGTATGGTGTGTGTTGATGATGTTTGCATTATGTTAGTTCATTTTATGTTTCTTATATAATGTATGAATATATGCTTCTTACTATGAATGTTGTTGATATGGATTGAATGCTAATGAGGCATCAAAGTGCTAATGGAGGGAACTAATCCACAACACAACATCCACATTATGTAGACTACCCAACCTATCTAAAGTCTTCGCAATCATGCCTTAAACGAGAGCGCCCTTGTTCCAATGATTCATAATGTTGGCACTAGACTACAATGTCCTTTATTGAACACTCACATGGACCCTAGTTTGTCAAATAGAGCCAACAAATCGTTTCATTATCATGACCCAATCATGATGTGTATGGTGTCATGTCCCCTCCTGTCCAAGAGGACGCGACTACGACACTGCTGATATCATTTAAGCGGGGAAACGAGCCCCATAGACATAAACAAAAATTTGCATTGAAAATGAAAACATACACAAAAGCATAATGCATGCAATCTACAGTGGAAGAAATACATTTTATTCAAGGCATTCATCATGTTCATTATTCATAAAACAAGCAGCATTCATCATGTTCAACCATTCAACATGTTCATGATAAATTATCAATTAAATACATTGCAGAGACTAAACACGTGAGAATACTTATCTTGAAAAAGAGTTGTCCTGCAACCAGCTATGTCGCTGCAATGTTCCACCCAGCCATAGGCCAATGTGCTCATCAATATCTCAGCACCACTTCCACCCCCGAACTGGGCATGATTCCCACAAGGAGTAAGGGAACAATAGACTTACACATAGCAAGACCATACATCCACAGTAAACCCAACACACAATTGGGTTTCACAGACTACTAAGGAAACAAGCCAATAACATACAGGTTCCTTGGACTTACTCAGCCAAGCCAACAAGCACCCCCAAACACAGTCAACCATCTAACCGATGGGTTCCTTGGACTCACTCAACCAAGCCAACACTAGGATGAACTTCACAGCCAAATACAAGTTCTGGGTATGGACAAAAACATCCTGGAAACCAAAATTAGAAATGGTAATTGGGGAAAAACACCCTATGAGTGAAATACGATTTCACAAAACGTTTATGGGCATTGTAGGGGCTAAAATGACCCCCATCCACACCCAAATCGTGGGTCTCCTTTTCCCATTCACTGCACAACTCCAAAAACGAAAATCTGGGTATGTAAAAATAAGGAAACGAGAGAAAAACGTGGAGTTAAATGCATAGCAAGATCCTGTTGCGTGAGGAAGAAAAAAACGCCTCTTAGAACCCCCAAATTGTGAATCCTTGCTGCGCATTCACTCAGCTAGACCCAAACGAATTTCTGGGCATGTAGAAATGGAGAAAATGCAGAAAAATGGGATGAGAATGCCCCAACTATCTCCAGCTATGTGAGAGAGCAAACACCTGGGTGAATAATGGCTTGGGAATGCATTTCCAAGCATTTACTTGCCCAAGAAGTCAAAGACACGTTTTCAAAAAATGGATGACTCCCCAAATTCGAATTTGACTCCCATACTCTTCCCATCCCGATGCATTAACTTCCCCAACCAATTTCTAAATGGCTGGGCACGGAAGACAAAATGGGTAGTTAACAGTTTTATGGGTTCTCCCTTTGACATTTGGTTTTTCCCCAATGGCTCAAGGATTTGAATGTTTTCCCTCACCATTCCTTGTGAAATCATGCCCCCATCTCTTTAACGTTGTGGCACATAGCTAGTTGTGGTATTTTTATTAATTGCATAGTTACATGTTGTCTCAAAACATATTATGCCTGGCCAGCACATAAACCATCGACATCAATTTTAATTGCTGAAACATAAAACACTAAATCCATGGCAAGGCCTTTGCCTTGAGCTCCACACCACGATTTATTAATGTTATTTACATCATATGCAATTCAATACCATGGGGTCAAAACGAGGGTGTTACATATGGGTTGGGACAATATGAGGAATTAACCCATCAAGAATGATCTATAGGTCTAGCCTAATGAGCAGATTGATCTTAAAAAGGAAACAAAAAACTCCATCGACTGAATAGAACTTGGAAAATTTCAAGAATGAGTTCTTATATGATAATTTTTGGGTCAAGTTCTTGGTGACTCCACAAGTAGTTGTAGATGCTTGAAGATAATCTAAGATACCATTACATAGATGAGAAGCATGTTGCTTAGAATACTAAAGACTTAATAGGTATATGGAATTTTTGGTTCGATGTACCTTAGAAGGATATATTGTGGAGTTTGAGGTAGAGTTGTGTGAATCCTACTCATGAGTTAAGAACCAATTTACGAAGGCATTGTGTGGGAGGTTGGTAAAGGATATTTTCACTTAGACTAAAATGTTTCTAAGGAGGAGGAAATGTTGACTTTTACTCCATCGAACATGCAACATAGAGCTCTGCATTGAGGGGTGGACAGTATATGTTGGAAGTTAATCCAAAAAATCAAAAGGAGGGTGGAGAGACATCCATCGAATTTGATGGACATACAAAATATGTCCAACAATATTATGTAGGTGTGCCAGCCCATTGGTCATGTTATCACATGATGTGTAGCTACCCACTAAAGTTATCATATCTGAGACGAAAGAGGTGAGGTAGCTAACCAGTGACACTTTAAGTTCCTCGTCCACTACTAATGAAAGGTAGTTGTCACATCAAACATGATCTTGTCACTTTAGATCAATCCATAGAATGATCGAGGGGGATACCCTACTAGCCTGGATAGTGAACCTACTCAAGATACTCTAAGGGATATGCGATGGATACAAGAGGAGAATAATGAGTAGATTGATCTAGATCTAGAAAGATAGAAGTGGTAGGTGAGGTTAAATCCAAGTTGGGGAGGCTTAAGGTAATGAAAAATTGCCCAAATTGAAGAGAAATGAACCACAAGGAATTTAGAGAAGTAGATCTAGTCCAAATGAGAAATACCCAAGTTAAATCCACTTAGGGTTTGTGCAATTAAGGACAAAGTGGACCCAAAAGAGTAGATCGAGATGTAAACTGACTAGATCTAGATGCTTGAAGAGTAAATCTGTTGATTTAAGGTGGGTTAAAGCACACCCAACTGATAAATATGAAGAATTGACCAAAATCCCAAGGAGGGCGTCCCACATAGAGATGACTAGTGTTAGATCCAAGGGTAAATGGAGTCATATTGAGTTGAAACTTTAGATCTAGGGTTTTTATATTTATTCCTAAGTGGGTTTTAATGGTCATAATCAAATAAGTGTCTGATCTATCAAATCTAGAAAACTAGGGTTTGAAAGAAGAGGGTTTTATGGTGACAATTAGATTAAGCCCCCAAAAAATAAAATAGATGCAAACGTCCCTAGAAATACTTGCTACTAACCTTGTATGGTGATGATATTCCATTTCTTATCAATTACGAGCGTTTTCCATGCAATTCCAAGTGAAATCGATTTTCCCTCCAAGAGACCAAAACACCCTCCTCCTACAAAAGAGATATACCAAAGTAAGAATCGATTTGCAAAAGGAGAGAGAAAATTGATGAATATTAAAGAAACAACGAGCATCAAGATGATCACAAGATACAATAAAGATACTCCATGAACCCAAAACGATTTGTGGAATAAGTATGGAGCTCAGTCACAATATTGCCCCCATCAAATCGTCCTCTTCACCAATGGTACGGCCACCTGCAAAAATGTTAGCAAAGCATAGATCCACAAGAATGCTAAAGAGATAAGTACTTTCTAATCCCCATAAAATACATTTGACAAAGTTTCCAAGATTGTTTGCAAAAATATTTTATTAATCCAAGAGCTCAAGAGCCAAAAGTCCCTTTACAATGAGAGAGCATCTCAATATATAAATCTCTCAAGTACATAAGACCTAGATCCAAAAATATCAAGGGTTAATATCATAAGATAAAATCACTTTGATCAATGGATAAGATTAGAGTGATACATAATACATGGATCAACTAAAAAATAGAGGGGGTGCACCCACTAAGATGCCTAAGGGAGGGGCGAACCAAATGAAGAAGAGTAAAACATAACATAACACATGGTGGGGGCTAGGAGGTGATACAAGCCCTTTTGTAGCATGACCTCATGGCACAATACCATAATAATATGTCAAGACAATAACATAATGTGACCAAGTGACTAAATCGTGGCCCCTCAAAATACATAAAAAACGTCCAAAATGATGAGTGCTAGGACATATGGACCACATGAAGAGTATAACTAATGCCTAAAAGTGAAGATGACATCAACAATGTGCCTCAGATCAATCTCATGCCATTTCCTTGCCTCAATTACCCAAATCGATTTCCTCATTGGCCATTTTTAGGATTTTAATATGTTAAAGTTGCATTAGGAAAATACAAAATGCTCATATCTGACTACCGAAAAATCCTGGGAATCGACTGAATGCGAAATGGAATCGACACCATAGAAATATAGTAATATCGACTGGCTACACACTATGTGCCCTGTGGATCCCTAGGAGAACCAACTGTCCACTGAAAAATATTTTATTTTAGTTTATTGAGGCCAAATTGTAGCAAATTGATAAAATGTTCCATAAATCCAATGCAGGTGCCTGAAATTGAAAACTAAGAGCATCAATGGACTCAAAATATCCAAATCTACTAGGAATGAGTACTCATACACCATATGTCCATAAAAAATATACATCAAAGGTCCATCCATGCTAGAATAATAATAATAAATAGGCCTGTAAATGATGATAAGCATAATAATAACACAAGCCAACATAGTAAAACATCATTTGAAGAATGAATATGTCCAATGGACACTGATAGACCACAAATAATCTTCATCCACAACCATCAACCAAAAATCATCCCAAATCCTGTTGTTGACTTGGTCAAAGTAAGTTGACCAGGTCAAGAATGATAAAAAAAAGATGACCCAAATGAAAATCTTTAATATTGCAAAGTACAAAATGGATATGCATGCTCAATTATCTATGTTAATAGTAAGACTCAAGTGCAAGTGGCTTCTACTGGTGATTATAAGCACAATACATATAAATAATATATCCAAATCAAACTAATTAGTTGATATAAAGAAGAACCTCAAGTGTATACTCATCCATAGATTTTACCATTTTGTTAGTCAAGGGTGAAGGTGAATAAAACGAGGTAAGGCCATGAGAATGACTTGACACTCAACACTATAAGCATCTAGGCTGAAGGAAAAGGGAATCCACACAACACATAAGATGTAATAAGTGAACAAAAGGGAAGGGTGATGTCTCACAGATGGGTGGAATAATGAGAATGCTCCACTATACTATGGACAAGCAACCTTTTAAAACAATTGATTTTCTCAGTGAAAGATATTAGTCAACCTCCAAAGGCAGGTGCCCTAGAAAGCCTCCTAGGCTCTAGAAAATGACAAAGGCATAACCCTGACAGGTTAGCCTCGCCCTGTAGGGGCGAATAAGTCTTACATTATACAATGAATGAGTGCTCATGCTTTGGCTATTAATTATTTTTAACACATTTACTTTGTTAACATTTAATTAACTAGCCATCCTCCACGAGCAGGTGCCCTGGATAGCTTTGTAGGCCTCAGATAATGACTCAGTATGACCTCCACTTCCCGCCACCGTCCATAGGCGCGATGGAGTGACCACCCTATTGTAATGTCCCCATGCCCCATAATGCGGATTATTAAAAATTTTGCTTCAAGAACGCTTCTTCTCCCTTCGAACACAGGGCATGGACACTAACACACTCTTCCACATTCATTCTTAGGCTTAAGAACCTCTAAACATCACTATAACAGTTGCTTCGTCTCTAACAGATCCATTCTGTGCGCAGAGACCTTCTTCCGCATTGAACATGTTCCTTCCGCACTTTCGCTTCCGCCCTTTCGACCTTGAAAATCGAGAATCAGAAACGTAACGTGTGACGAAAAACATTCACCCGCTCTTCTGCCTTTCGCCCTCGGAACTCGAAAGTCGGAAACATAATGCTTGATGGAGTCCTTCAACCACCATTCCATCTTCCGCCTTCTGCCCTTAGAACTTGGAAGTGAGAAAACTATCAAATGATGGAACCTCTATCCTCGCTTCTGGCTTCTGCATTCCGCCTTTCCGCCCTCCAGTGCGGAACTCAAGAATCGAAAGACTAACTATTTACCTTAACCTTTTTCCCGGATTTCCACCTTTCTCCTTCCGCCTCCCGTAGGCAGATCCCAGAAGTCGGAAAAGTCACTTTTTGCCTTATCTTTTCTCCTGATTTCCAACATCCTCCTTCCACCTTCTGTAGGTGAATCCCGAAAGTCAGAAATCCCACATTCTGCTCGAATTTAAACTTCCTTCTCTCGCCTCCTGCATTCTACCTTCCACTACGGATCTCAAGGTGCAAAAACATTTAGATCAGCTGCAAACTGACTCTTTAGCCAGGATTTTCTAACCTACACGGACTTAAGCAAAATGCATTGAACATACAAGGCCAGACATAAGTAAATGCAAGGAAATATACACAAGTAAAAACCTCTACTTAGTCATCATCAAGCATCCAACATGAACATAGTGATTCATAGACAAATATATGTCATAAACAAGCATAACATAGATACTTTTGCAACAATAAGTCCTACTTTATTCATATCAAGCATTCTTCCTTATCAATTCATCACATTCATTCATAAGCAACTTCAATGTGTAAATAAGAATAACAAAGAATACATGTCTTGATAATTAAGTTGTTCCGCAACTAGCTATGTCGTTGCAACGTTCCACCCAACCATAGGCCAGTGTGTTCATTAATCTCTCAACACATTGCCACCCCCGAGTTGGTCATGATTTCCACAAGGAACTAGGGAAAACAACAGGCTTACACACGACCAAACATACTCACATAGTCAAGCCAACACACTGTTGGGTTTCATAGACTGTCCAGCCAAGCCAACATACCATTGGGTTTCACTGGCTACTAGGCAACAAGACAAACATCACAAGACACAACCAAACCAACTAACAGTTGATCTTATTAGGCCGGTAAGGCAATGGAAAGGTAGAATTGCTAAGCTATTGAGATCAACCACAAAGCCATGGGAACCTACACAAGATCTGGCTGGCCTCCTCAATACCTGCACCACCCAACACAAGGAAGTATTCCCTTCGCTGCTACAGAGTCTCTCAGGCTATACCTTCCCTTCCAGTGCTCTTCGGGGTGTGCAGAAAGGATTTACCAACCCTCTTGATCTGTCTATGAGGTTCCTCTCTTCACTAGGTTTATCACCCCATCCTGGCCTCTTCCATTCATTGGTCTTCAAACCAAAATAGGAATGCAGAACACAACAATCCACAAGGAAAACTCAACCTCACAGGATCCATTCTGTAACACAGAGGAAACAGGGTCTCATACCACAATGTTACATAGACAAACACTGTGAAACCACACATATGCAACGCAGTATGGTCGAACCACCACATTGCACGCATGAACAACGAATCCGAATGATCGAATTGTCTAGGACAACAGAAGGGTAGAATGGTGAACAACCACAAGCAGAAAACACGACCCTTCCCAGCCGGCTCACCCAACAATGCCAATTATGCCCCAGACGCTCAGCGCAACTCAGGGATGAGGGAATGGGCACACATTCCCACATGGGTTTACTTCCTGCAGAAGCAAGAACATGGGTTTTGCAGACTGCAGACTTGCAGGCTTGCTTAGTCAAGCAATCAGATTGCCATGCCTTTCTCTGCCCAAGGCATTAACTGCCTCAACCAACTTCCGGAAGAAATCGATGATTGAGGCCAGAGGACAAAAAGGTAGTTGAGGGTTCATGGGTTTCCCCATTAACATATGGTCACACCTTGTTGGCTCAGTAGTTTGACTAAATCCCCAGCCTATCCCTTGAGGAATCATGCCCCCATCTCTTTAACGTTTGCAGTCCCATAGCTAGATGTGGTATTATATTAATCTTGTACATTTACATGATATATCAAGATATATACTGTGCTTGACTTAGCACCAAAACCGTAGGTACCAACCTTGATCACCTATCCACAAAACCTCAATCAATGGTAGGGCCTTGGCCTTGAGCTCCTTGCCATGAATTTCATTAAATATTTACGACATGCACAATTAAATACCATGGGGTCAAAACTGGGGTATTACACCTGTTTTCCTTTAAGGGAAAATGACCTTACATCATACAAAGGATGACTGTTCGTCTCTTGGAAACTAGATGACTTTTACATTTGATTTACAGTAGTGTTTAAAACCACTGTTACTTTGTTGGCTAGGCATCCATTTAGATATACCATTTAAGTTACGATGCCTTAGTGTCTAAAGACTCTTTTGGTTAAGGCTCAATTGTGTTCGAGACCTAGAGAAAAACAATCACTGTGATGAAAATCACACAAACCATCACCAAGACACATTTTAAACATGGAGACCTATTCCAACATAGAGGGGAGGGTGGGCGAAATCCTAGATTTTACTAGTCAAGATACAAGTCAGGGTTAAAGAAAATATGGAAGACAACAGATGGATGGAGATAGTGAAAATCATGCCAAGGCTAGCTAGTTGTGTCCCTAGAGGGAAATGACCAAATCCATACTAAGAGTAGGGCATGACCAATGAGTATACAACAAATCTCTCGAACATAGTAACTAGATGATCAGTTATACTTTAGATTTCAATGAAATCCAAAAAGATATCGCCAACACATAAGCACTATCAACCAAGTCTAACTACTAAAATAAACAACAAAGCAAAACCAAAATCCACATGTACATATCTATATATCACCTGGGTCATATATCTACATCTGATTTGAACAATATGAAAGGCATTGAAACACTGTTGTTGTTGTTGTACATCATGGGCACTATCACTGCATCTCTACTCTAAGTAAATGAAAAATGGTTAACTCGGTCATCAAATATGAGGTCATGAGGTTTAGTCATGGCATGAAACTAATCATCTGAATACTCTGAATCCACTGAATAGGAGTGGTCATCAACTAGAAGCTCATCATCTCCTGATCTCAAAGTAAAGGATTAACTCAAGGATATGCTCAAGATTGCTAAGGAACAATGGTAGCCCAGCTATTATATATGTGACAACAGGTCATAAACATTACAACAGGGGATTGCATATGAAGAGAACTGTGATGGACCATTGAGCACACTATATAGAAAAAGAAAATGTTAATAAATTGAATTACATTGAAATACAAAAACACGTTATATGGAAAAAAAATGTTAATACGTAGAATTGAATGATCTCTCATTTACTTGTAATGACACATAATGAACTAAAATGAATTTATCAAATAAACAAAAAGGTTTAATTTATCAAATGGAAATTAAAACATTGGATTGGTAACTATTTTCTAATAATATGATAAAACATAGAAATTGAAAGAATGTGTTTCCATGGAATCTAAATACCATAGAGTACCTCAAGTCCTTAAATAAGATTTATCACATGCAATCATCATGGGACCATAAACAACCAATGGTAAACCCGCTATTCACCGAATAAAGGTTATGTACCTCAAGTCCTTAAATAAGATTTATTGCATGTAATACCATGAGACACCAAAAACCATGGGCCCATAAATAGCCTATGGTAAACCCATTATTTACCGAATAAAGGTTACAATTAATATATTTTTTTATGAAATCATGGGCGAATTACTCTTTAAAAATTATTAACTCCAATAAATTGGGATCGAAAATGGAGGATCCATAATTAATTTGGAATACGAAATATATTAACATAAATTACATTTATAATTTTGGATGGGTGAAACGATTTAGATATTAAAAACAATATGTAATTTTATGGTGAATTGTTTTAAAATATTTTTAAAGATTTCTATATAAAATTGGCCCCATCAAAATTTAAAACACCATTATTTTCGGCCATTGGGGAAATTCGACCCTAAAAATTTCCTTTGTTCTTCATCCATGTCAAATTTATTGAATTTATTTTTAATATGTTGATTCTTTGGCTTCTTATTTCTTAAACTTTTGGTTTGTAATTTCCTTTGTTCTTCATCCATGTCAAATTTATTGAATTTATTTTTAATATATTGATTCTTTGGCTTCTTATTTCTTAAACTTTTGGTTTGTACAATCAACTTTTGATCAAATTATTTAGGTGAGAATTTTCTTCGTCTTTTTGTGATAGGTTCTTGTTGAGTTTCCTCTAGAGACCTTGATTCTCCTGTTGTAATTTATGAATGCGAATGCACAGTTTCATATCCTTTAACTTCTTGATTTGTGCAAGTATTTGTTGACTATAATATTTGAAGAAAGACAAT
>LPNX010838584.1:0-53929 GCA_001517045.1 Pseudotsuga menziesii | reverse complement strand
CAATACACATTTTTGCATCTATGTATACTAACTTGATATTCTTCTACATAAATAATCTTCAACAATATAAACAAACACCATTTTGAATTTTTTTAATATGTAATACTTACATATTTACATATTAAGACTCCCTTCTTATTATTCATAAATAAATAAATAAATATATCATTCATAAAATTTATTACTTACCATTGTGTTTATTCTTTAATTGATTTATTCCATAACCATTGAGTGTTAAGTCGAGAATAAACCCACATAGCCTCTTTGTGTTTTTTATGAGTGTTAAGTCCAAAAGACCCACATAGTCTCTTTGTTTTCTTATGATTCTCTTAATATAGTTCTCCAATTTCATTAAAATAAAAGTACCAATATGCGTATCAAATCAGGTTAATTAACTCACTTAAATGGGTTTGACAAATTCTTCTAATATTCAATTAGCTTTTAACTTTTCCCATTATATCACATTGATTTAATATATTTTTTTAATGCAATGTGCTTTGTATAGAAAGGGCAGTGCCTTCTCCACGATAGTTATTTCTGAGATAGGTTCTTGATCGTGATTCTTGATAGGCCTATGGCGACAATGCTTACAAGTTCTACGTTCTGCACCAATATTTTATATTGCTTGCAAGTTGCATGGTAATCACACCCACAATAGTTGACATTTAATGTTCACTTTATTGGTGACTGTGACTATGGGGCGTATCTCTTATGGTAATCACGCCCACAATAGTTGACATTTAATGTTCAGTAGGCTACTATGTACTGTATCTCATATTTAATTTTCACTTTAATGGTGACATCTCATAGCCTCACGAAATATATCTTCTACCACGTAATAACTTTAAACCCCACAATAAATGTGCTTTGGATAGAAAGGGTAGTGCCTTCTCCACGATAGTTAAATGTGCTTGATTTAATATATTTTTTTAATGCAATGTGCTTTGTATAGAAAGGGTAGTGCCTTCTCCACGATAGTTATTTCTGAGATAGGTTCTTGATCGTGAATCTTGATAGGCCTATGGCGCCAATGCTTACAAGTTCTACGTTCTGCACCAATATTTTATATTGCTTGCAAGTTGCATGGTAATCACACCCACAATAGTTGACATTTAATGTTCACTTTATTGGTGATTGTGACTATGTGGCGTATCTCGTATGGTAGTCACGCCCACAATAGTTGACATTTAATGTTCAGTAGGCTACTATGTACTGTATCTCATATTTAATTTTCACTTTATTGGTGACATCTCATAGCCTCACGAAATATATCTTCTACCACGTAATAACTTTAAACCCCACAATAAATGCTTAGTGGTTGTTGTATGGTGGAGTGGGCGTTTCTTGAAATGGTGGCAAATAACCAATATTTTATTTCCGTTTAGTGGTTAAATATCAATTAGCGGCTACATTTTGAACTTATGTCAATGGTAACACATGGAATTGTTTTAGGATTTAACCAGATTTATGGTAGTTCGTTGTATTTTCATTCGAATATTTTTTGAATTTTATTCAATAATTTTTTAGTTTTAGTTTTTTTCGAACTTGTAATGGATTGATTTTTTTTAAGTTTCTGAACTATAAGTAGTCAAGGGTCGTTTTTTTTTTCAAAAAAGAAAAAACATAACCCTTTTTTAATAAAAAGTTGTTTCCGAAAGGTTGAAGACCTCCCTTACATCATTGTTAACAGTTCGTAAACTGAATAGACACAAAATAAGAGCTGGAAAACTATAATAACCTGCTCAAAAGCCAAGAGCATGGACACATATCGGCTCGAGCAGCAAGGTCGTGGCGAAACACCACCCAGGCAAATGGACAAAAATCACTGACCATCTGTCCTCGATAATACTGAGAAAGCAATCCTTCATGAATCTGGAAAGAACATACAACAAAATATATTCATCTAGGCAAAGCAAGGATCTGGATATGATCATCTAGAAAAGCACACTGTTTCCCTACGATGACATGAGCCATCCAAATAGAATGATAAAATTTTGTCGCCCAGCTCGCCCAACGATGTTTTAGAAAGAACATCAACAATTCAACTCACGAAAGATATGGAAGCAGGAACAACAATTTATCTCTCTCATCAGCCTTCTGGAGTCATTCAGCCAGTGAAATAGATCTAGCGATAATACCTGAGCTTTATCTAATGCCCAATTGATAATCACTTGGGAGTCACCAGCAACAAAGAGATCCCTCAATCCCCGCCATCTAGCCACATAGAGACCGCTCCATAGCCCAATAATTTCAGCTCTAGTATTAGAGCCCCTACCAGCATTGGGCCAACCTTTAATCTCCTCTCCCCCATCCAACTTTAAAACAAAACCAGCACCACATAAACCATTTGCTGAGGCACTGTCAAAGAGGATCAAAGGATGCTTGGACAGGAAAAGAGGGGGGTGAAGATCTCTTAATTTTTTAGCAGGTTTCACTCTATGCCACTCTAAAACAGAGGACAGGGTCTTTGCATAGGTAATCTCCAATCTTTGAAATGAATTAGAAAACAAGAAAGCATTCCCAGCGTTCCATGCCTCCCAAAATGCAAAAAACGGGAGATATTCATATGCACATTTCTTACATTTCCATGCTAGAAGATTTTCCCTCACTGATGCCCTCTTCCAACTAAAATCGATTTTCAGATAGTTTATAATCAGTTGCCATAGATTTATGAAATATGCACAATCGTCAAACAGGTGGAGAGTCCCATCACTGTTCATAAGGCATAGCGAGCATCTTCCCGGCCCCTAGAATCCCCTCTTCTGCAAACCTTCCCAGGTCAGAATTTTATCATTAATAACCAGCCACACAAAAAACTTTAGTTTAACAGGCAGCTCACCTTTCCACAACCAACGCGTCCACCATTCAGAAAGATCTGGTTCGTGCAGTGAGAGAATGGAACGGTAGGCAAGCTTGGATGTCACATTGCCATCTCTATGATTGAAATCCCACACTAACTTATTTGCAGAATCAGAGATAGAGATATTTCCATGGTTCAGAGAACAAATGAAGCATTCCCATTCAATGGCAAGATCTCTAGATAAACCCAACACCGAGGAGTCTACACAGTACTTACCCCCAATGCCTTTCTGAACACCCTTCAAAACATAAACATTGATTTGATGTAACTCAGCCACCAACTCATGAGAAAAGGTGGCGAAACCTTTCAGCCCGCAAATCGGACTGGATTTGTATGCCTCGACCTACCTGCCAGCTCAGGTAATTTGCAATATAAGGAAAGGTTCTAGCTGAGCTTCTCCAAATTATTGA
Organism: Pseudotsuga menziesii; assembly: GCA_001517045.1. Classification (NCBI taxonomy): domain Eukaryota; kingdom Viridiplantae; phylum Streptophyta; class Pinopsida; order Pinales; family Pinaceae; genus Pseudotsuga; species Pseudotsuga menziesii. Next base: position 50,659 of record LPNX010838584.1, on the reverse strand, counting down.
AGCTCTCGCTTTAACCTTTGCTCCTTCTCTTATCCAAAAAATAGAATCCAACCCCCTAAAGTATTTCGCCTTTATCAAAATGCCCCACAAACCATTTCCAAAAAGACATCTCCACAAAGATTTAGCACACAGGGCAGCATTAAAATGGCTAAGATTCTTGAGACCCCATCCACCCATATCACGGGGAATTGATAGTTTGTTCCAAGCCACCAAGTGAATTTTTCCAACCTATGAGGAGCCCGACCATAAAAAATGGAAAAATTTTGATCTCAGTTTAGATAGAACCGAAGCTAGAAATAACAAAAGAGACATCCAGTAAATAGGGATTCCCTGTAAAACCGACTCAAACAACACCAGTCTACCTCCCCCTCCCAAGGATAAATAACGGAAAGCCCAACAATTAATCTTCCTAGAAACACATTTAAGAAGCGAATCCCAATCCTTAGAGCCATAGCCGTTTGGCTTGATGATGAATCCCAAATATTTGAAACCTTCCTTAATAGAACCAAAGTTATAAGGAAAAAGATTTAATAATGAATCTTTTAACCCCAAATCAGAACAAGAATAGAGGAGGAAATATTTTCTAGCACTTATATTAAGACCTGAGGGTTTACAGAAAGATCGTAATAAGGCCTGAAGAAATATCCATTCAACCATCGAGCCATCGCCAATAATAAGCACATCATCAACAAAAAGAATGTGAGTGACATACAAACCCCTGGCCTCCTTAAATCCCCAAAAGGACCCCTGAGCCTTTGCTTGACTGATGAGCAGACTAAGGCCTCCCATAGCCAAGATGAACACATAGGGAGATAGTGGACAACCCTGTCTTAATCCTCTGAAACCTTTGAAGGAATCTGAAGGCTCTCCATTGACCAACACTGCATACTGGATTGATGTGACAACTCTCATAATCCATTCCACCAAATTGAGGGAGAGGCCGATCTGCACCAAAATCAATCTGATATATGACCAATCTACTCGGTCATAGGCTTTCTCCATATCCAACTTTAAGAAGAAAGTAGACTTATGTCGAGTTTTGGCAGTGTGAAGACATTCCTGGGCCACCCCAACCACATCTGAGATTTGCCTATCATGAAGGAAAGCAAATTGTTTAGTCGAAATAAGTTTTCCCAAATAAGGCTTCAGTCTTTCGACAAGTATTTTAGCTATCAATTTATAGAGAAAATTGCATAAATAGATAGGTCTGAAATTATTGAAAGACACTGGAAGCTCCTTCTTTGGAATAAGGGTAAGGAATGTCACATTCAAGGACTCGCTGAATTTCCTAAGAGTTCTGACCTCTTCAATCGCCAAAGTAATCTCTTAACCAAAAACATCAAAAAAGTGCCTAAAGAATTCCACAGTCCATTCATCAGGGCCGGGGCTCTTGTCCCTCTCGAACAAAGCCATAATATGCTCCACCTCCTCAAGGGAAACTGGTTTTTCAATAGCAATACAATCTTCCTCCGAGAAAAAACGAGGAAAGTTTTGAATAGTGGACAATTGCTCCATGATATTTATATCACTAGGCATCTCATACTGAGCCTTAGAGTGTTCAACCACTTCCCGACTGATAGAGGAATGTTCATAGCACACTTCACCAACATCAGAAGAAATTTCCCAAACAATATTAGTAATTATACGCTGGTTAGCAAAACGGCGAAAGAACTTCGAATTATTGTCCCTAGCCTTCAGCCAGATCGCTCTGCTTTTCTGCCTCAGAGTTTCTTCTCTATGCTTTAATAAAATATCATGAGAGGCTTCCAACTCGCCGATTTCTTTTTTCTATTAAAAGAGAAATACAACTTGTCCACCACTCCCATGAGCACCTGCAGTTCAGCATCAATATCCTCCAAAAGCCAACGCTCTTCATGCTTTTTAGTTTTTTCCCATACCGAGACTTCTCTTTTCAACAAACTCAATTTATCGATAACCCCATCCAATTTAGAGGAGAAATGTAGATCCGACCATGATGACCATTTTTCCTTAACCATATCACAAAAACAATTATCCTCAATCCAGATAGGATTGAATTTGAACAGGTAATTGTTGATGTATTTGTAACTTCGGAATGTATTCACTTGTATATTTCATATATTGTATTTCATTGGTCCTTGATGTTCCTATCGGGAGAATCATTAATGTAATCAAGTCATGTAAAGTCATAGTGATTAACCCTCCTTGTTGATCGGAGGGAAAAGTCCCCAAAGTTGTGGGGCACTAGGGTTATTAGACTCTCCCAGAGAAGTTGGCCCTAATAAGTTATTGTCAAGTCGGAAACTAGTATAAATAGAGAGTGAGCCTCTCTTTTTGAGACACACACTCACCTAGATATAGCGCATAGGTGAGAGAAAAGGAGCTCACACAAGTGAGAGAGAGAACAGTTGTTCGAGATCATCTTTTTGTCTTTGGGTTTTACTACTACCATTGATGCTCATTCTATCTCTGAGGAAGTTGCGGAGTTTTTCCTTTATGGTTTCCCCGAGGATAAATCTTTGTGTATATTGTCTCTTGTGATTGATTGTTGTGCATGATATTCTGTCATATAAGATCCTAAGATCATATTGTTTAAATGATAAAAATCTAGCATGGTATCAGAGATAACCTGAGAAGAATACATTGTGTAGCAGAATCTTGGGCTTCTTACATTTTGGGTCTCTCTCCACAATCCATGAGAAAAAGGAGGCTAGGCTGACTCTCCATTGAAGGGCGCATCTTTCTGTCGAAGCAGAATCTGATTCTGAGCACTTTCAGTTTTTGACCTACCACTACATCGGGAAATTAGGGCTTTTCATAGAAGAGGAATTTTTGAGTGAGCTCAGTATAGGAGTGCTCTCCTCATCAAAATCGAAGTTTAGAGACCAAGGTCTAATTTTTTGGTTGGGTAAAACTCCGGAAAAGTCAATCCCTAATTTGACCCTGGGCCTGAAAAACCCTAAAATACTAAAACTGGTACTTTTGGTACATTCACTATATCTCGATATTGAAGAAGGATCGAGAGCTGAACTTTTCACAGGTCGAAGATAAATTCTTGATGTACCTTGTGTAAAAATTTCAACCTCAGATTCACTATATTCTAGGAGATATGATTCCTCCAAATCAGGGTTCCAACCTCTTCCAGGATTCATCCCTAAACAGGACACCTAGGGAGAATTGCTATATCTCAGGCTATGAAGGTTCAAATGAAATTTTGTAAGATGTTCCAGAGAGGGCACAAAGTGCAGTTTCTGTGGTAAACGTTTCAGACCTTGAAGGTGAACTAGTAACACGTGGCAGTCTGTAAAACTTCTCTATGTTGAACAGTCCTAAAACAAGTCACATTGGGAAAACTCTCACAAGTCCCAATTGGAGAAACCAATGCTGCTCAAACCCATGGTGTTGTAAAGAGGACAGGTGAGGATACCTTAGTGCAAGGTTTCAGACATAGAGGAGAACTACTTTCGGAGATACCGCAGAAACAATATCAGGCATTTCTGCAGAATAATTTGGAAAACTAGGGCTTCCTGTTCCGAGAGCTTCCCTCCACTATTTTCAGAAAAGGAGTACATTGAACATATCATCTTGAGAAGGAGAATATTTCTATCCAATCATAAGGTTGAGATTCCAAATTTTGGAAATTAGGGTTTCTCTGAAAAACCCTATATCATCCAGATCCGGAACCAGGACAGACACCTCAAATTGGTAAGATCTAATCTTTTGCTATTTACATTTGAGGTTCTCATTTCAAAATGACTAATCACACCAGCTTGATGAAAAGCTTGGTGAAGCTGACAACTTCCAAGCATGGAAGTATAGGATCTCACTAGTTCTTGAAGGAAATGAATTGGACACCTACATAAGTGGAGAGGCTCCAGTTCCAAAGGGAGATGAGGTTAAAGCCTTACACAAGAAGAACTTGGTCAAGGCCAAGAGGATCACCTTATACCACATGTGTCTTCCCTAAAGACACCTAAAGAGATGTTTGATTCCTTGACCAAGATATTTTGAAGAGAAGAATATAAATCGGAAGAAGTATAGGAACTCCATTATCCTTGAAGAAATTGACTTGGATCAGTATTTCAGTAAGAAAGGTCTAGGAGCCAGAGGGAGATAAGGCCAAGGATAGAGGCAAGAGAATCATTGTAGATTCTATTAAAGATCATCTCATCCCTCAGGTGTCATCCTTGAAGACACCAAAAGGAAGTGTTTGATGCTATGACGAAGCAATCGAAGAAGAATAAGATATGGTTATAATCACCTTGAATGGCCTCCCAAGATCACGAGATTTATTCATTCGAGAAATGTGTGCTAGAAGGAAGTGATTACCTTCAATAGACTCTGGGAAGAGTGCACACAAGAAGAAGCTTGACTTATAATAAGAGAAAAGAAAATGGGAGCAACTGAAGATCAAGCTCTCACCATCCAAAGAAGATCCCTCAAGCGATGAGGAATACAAAGGACTCAACTCTTGGAGAACCTCTTATCCATCTTAGCATTTGGATAAGAAATAATGTTGTTATGAATAAAGAAGATGGTGAAGTTGAAGGCTCAAGAAGGAGTCTACCCACGAAATGAATAAATATAAGTATTCAATTGTCATTTCATGATATTATTTGGTTATGCATTTGTTTATATTCAGTTGATGTGTTATGCATGTTTGCATTAATGACTGTATACTACTAATATGCATGTGATGGGTAAGTAGCCTATGGTGCTATACAACTCTCCATTGCTACTTATCTAAAATGAAACCTCTTTGCTGACATATTGGATTAGTGCACAATCTCAATGATGGCATGGTAGAGATGGAAGGCATCTAGAAAGTTTCCGTGAGATATGGATGAATGTTGTATTGGCTAAAATAGTTGCATGATTGTATCTTTATGCATAAGAATTTGCCATTATGAATATGTCTTATGAAATGTTTCTAACCATACAACTAATACATTTAACTTGTAGGAAAGATCGCGTACAATCGTCTACAAGAAAAGAAGGATGGGACTCGTTCCAAAGAACAAGTGACGACAATTCGAGAAATAATACAAGATGAATAATAATATGATGATACCTTCAAAGAAAGAAATAGGTCTCAGACACAGTGCAATTATGTGACACTGTTGAGCGACATCATTGATGCAGAACCTTCTAGCTATGAAAAAGTAGCCAAGAAGAAAGGGAAGGAGAGTACCATTTCAAGAAGAGTGATGTCTAGGATGCAGTATCGAGAGTTGAACGAAAGTCCATAGATCCATCATGCAGTAGATGGAAACATCGTGGGATACAAGGCAAGATTCGTAGCATGAGGCTTCTCACAGAAAGAAGGCATAGACCATGAAGAGACATTTGCTGCTACTGGGGGTTGAGGCACATGATAAGCAAACTCATGTGTGCAAATTAAAGAAGGCCTTGTACGAGCTCAGAAGGCACCCATGGGATAACACATACATGAGGAGATTGAAGATCACCTAGAGTGATGAAGATCTTAACCTTTGCTACAAGGTTGAATATGAAAGCTTATAGAGGATGACAAGCTCACAGATGGGTGCGAGAAGAACTTTTGAAAAGGTTAAAGATAGAGGATCTTGGTATCCAGTGACTCTAGATGGATACATAGAATATTAGTATCAGAGGAAGCTACTTGTCACTCCAGTACAGAATGTTTCAATACATAGAGTACGAAAGCCAGAGGGAGAATGATTCTCCGATTCAGAGGGAGTGACTGCAAAAGATCTTGAGGTTCGACATGGTACGACAGGATGGACAGATTACTAACGACTCTAGGATTTATTGAGAGTAAAGCAGATTCCAACCTTTACTTCAAGGTTGAAGGTGGAATACCAGTGATGCTCCTGTTATATGTCGATGACTTGTTCCTAAAAGAAAAGAGGAACTCATTAAAGTTGCAAGAAGGAGATTTATTGCCAAGTTCGAGATGAAGGACTTAGATATGGTGCACTACTTTATAGGCATGGAGGTGTGGCAGAATGTGGATGGAATCTCCCTGGGACAAGGGAAGTATGCAGTGGATACCCAGAAGAGGTTCGTGATGATGGACTACAAGGCCATGACCACACCTATGGCATCAAACCTGAAGCTATTGAGTGATGCTTCATCAAAGACGGTTGATGCCACGATGTATCATCAGATGATTTGTTCCTTGATGTACTTGACGAATACGAGACTAGATATTTGCTTTGTTGTGAACACATTGAGACATGTTCACCAGATTGCTGCAAATCATATTCTGAGGTACCTGAAGGGTACAGTTGATTATGGGCTCAAGTATGAGGTGAATTAGAAGATTAACCTAGAAGGTTATGTGGATTTGGATTGGACAGGCAGTGCCATTGATAGGAAGAGCACTTCGGGGTGTTGCTTCAGTATGAGATCATGTGTGATCTCCTGGTTTAGCATGAAGCTATCCTGCATGGCGCTGAGTACAAACGAGGAAAAATATGTTGCCACTTGCTCGACTATTTGGGAGGTAGTATGTTTCTTTTGAAAACTACTATTTTATTTTATTGATCTGATTTTCATTTTTTGTATGATGCAGAGAGGAGCAGTGAAGCTCCAGTATGTGATCCAGATCGAGATCTCTCAAAAGAGGGAGTTCTAGCATAGCCGATGAGACATGTTGTCTGAGCATAAATTCCTGGTGAAGCTCGTAGGTTGCTCAGACGTAAAAAGTCATGTAGGTTGTTCTCGTATGTAATCGGTCCTGGCGAAGCTCACAGGTTATCCTTGGACGTAATCAGCCCTGATGTGATTCTATGCTAGAAATGGCTAGAGTGAAGTCTAAGTACTTTAGGGAGAAGCTTGGTGTTCTCTAGATCGAGGTTCCTTCCAAGGGGAAGTGATGAGTCCACGATCCTTTCTGACATGGTGGTAGGCGGGGCCTCCCATGGTCAGATATAAGTGCTGCGCCTTTTTGACATGGTGGTAGGTGGGGCCTCCCATGGTCAGATATAAGTGTTGTGCCCTTCTGACATGGTGGTAGGATTGGTTCCTCTCATGGTCAGATGTAAGTGCTGTGCCCTTCTGACATGGTGGTAGGCAAGGCCTCCCATGGCTAGATATAAGTGCAGTGGCCTACATCCAGTATGAAAAAGGACTGGCTCTGTAGAGACCTACATCTAGCATGAAAAAGGAATGGCTCTATAGAAGTACATCCAGCATGAAAAAGGGTTGGGTCTGTAATGGCCTACATCCAGTATGAAAAAGGACTGGCTCTATAGAGACCTACATCCAACATGAAAAAGGGCTGGATTTGTAGAAGTACATCCAACATGAAAAAGGGTTGGCTCTGTAATGGCCTACATCTAGTATGAAAAAGGACTGGCTCTGTAGAGACCTACATCCAGCATGAAAAAGGGTTGGCTCTGTAGAAGTACATCCAACATGAAAAAGGGCTGGCTCTGTAATGCCCTGCATCCAGTATGAAAAAGGACTGGCTCTGTAGAGACCTACATCAAGTATGAAAAAGGACTAGCTCTGTAGAGGTACATCCAGTATGAGAAATGACTGGCTTTATAGAGGCCTACATCCAACATGAAAAGGATTGGCTCTGTAGAGGTACATCCATCATGAAAAAGGGATAGATCTGTTGATGAAGACCTACATGTAGGATAGGCCTACAACCAACATGAAAAAGGATGGCTCTGTAGAACTTCTTGTGACGAGAAGAATTGAGAGATAGCACCATTTGATCAAGATAGCGGACGCAGTGATGATGATGATGATCCAGTGATGATCTAGTGATGATCCAACTTTGATGATGATCTGGTGATGATCCAGCTTTGATGATGATCCAGAGAATAAGACTTGTGCTGATGAGTTGTGTCAAGAGAATACCTTCCTAGTTAAGAGGGAGTATTGATGTATTTGTAACTTCGGTATGTTTTCACTTGTATATTTCATATATTGTAATTCATTGGTCCCCGATGTTCCTATCGGGAGAATCATTTATGTAATCAAGTCATGTGAAGTCATAGTGATTAACCCTCCTTGTTTATTAGAGGGAAAAGTCTCCACAATTGTGGGGCACTAGGGTTATTAGACTATCCTACAGAAGTCATCCCTAGTAAGTTTATGTCAAGTCGGAAACTAGGATAAATAGAGAGTGAGCCTCTCTATTTGAGACACACACTCACCCAGGTATAGCACATAGGTGAGAGAAGAGGAGCTCACACAAGTGAGAGAGAGAACAACTGTTGGAGATCATCTTTCTGTCTTTGGGTTTTACTACTGCTATTGGTGCTCATTCTATCTCTGAGGAAGTTGCAGGGTTTTTCCTTTATGGTTTCCCTAAGGATAAATATTTGTGTCTATTGTCTCTTGTGATTTATTGCTGTGCATGTTATTCTCTCAGATAAGATCCTAAGATCATATTGTTTAAATGATAAAAATCTAACAATAATTAGACTTCCTTTTGTCCAAATCAAGCTGAAGGATGATCGCCTCATGATCAGAAATGCCCAACGCATGGGACCAAGTCCTAAAGTTACCGAGCGCATCACAAAGATCCTCAGCCAAGAGATATATGTCCAAGCGCTTAACCAAACCCGCCGAACCACATCTTCTGTTTGACCAGGTGGGGCTGATCACATTCGGCAGAATGTCAATAAGATTCAGTTCTTCCAGCCTTGATTTGAAGAATGCAACGATAGGGTCTTCAGACTTGCCCGCCCCCAAACTTTGTTCGGAGACAGAGCAAGGTTAAAATCTCCTACAACTATAAGAAAATTATCATAAAAAACACCAGAATCAAATACACCATCCCAATATTCTTGTCTATTGCTATAGGGAGCGTAAATATTCAACACTCTAATAAGCCTTGAGAGACCAAAAATATGACCTTCCACCATAATCCCAGCCTTGGACATATAAGCTTTGAATTTTTCCATCTAGGGATTCCAGGCTACCAAAGACCCACCCGACAAAGAACAAGAGTCCCAAGCTGAGATTCTCCATGACGACTTCATTTTGAGGAAGTAATCACAAGCCGAGACCCCATTAGTCATAGTCTCATGGAGCAAAACATCGAAAGGCTTGAACCTATCTAAAAAACTCTTAAGGGCAACGCTTTTGGGTCTGCTTCCTAACCCCTGCACATTAAGGGGCACAAGGATCATCTGGGCACCTGGGGGGGCTACTGGATCTCTAAGAGCCCGAGGGGAAACATAAAGGGAGGAAACCTCCACCTTAGGAAGACCTTTGGAATATAGGGAAGAGAGGCACAGATTGTGATAGACAGTCTCATCATTCAAAGAAACAAGAGCATAGGGAGGACAGAGTGGAGTCTTACCCTTTTTCTTTGGCTTTTTGACTGTAACAAAGGGTCTTTTAATGGATGCGATATCAACAGTTGCAGAGTCAAAAGAGCCACAGGAAAATGTGGTCAAAGGTTTCAAAACTGGGGATCCCAAGGGCGAGATGGGGGAGCTCGAAATGTGAAAAGGAAGAGTAGCAGGAGCATCCTTGACCAAGAGGGGAAAGTCCTCAGCGCTAAAAATCACATCCCCCTCTCAAGAGCCAACAACAGGAGGCGTCTGATCGACCGAGACCAGGAAGACAGTCTCCCACCGCTACCTACCGTTTCGAGCCCAATCTTTGGCGTGGAGTCGAATGAATTCAATGTTAATTGTTCCACATCCGCGCCATTCAAGTCACCCAAAAGAGAGAGATGGTTTGATAGTTCATTAATAGATAATAACTTACGAAGGAGAGGTAACGAGATTTTGAACTTTTCAAAAAAAGTGAGAGCAGTAACTCGATCTAATGGCAGGGGGAAAACGACCTCATCAACAGTTTCCAAATCCACCAATATCGCTGGCAGGCTTCCAACCTCCTTTTCTCGAGTTGAGTGACAAAAGGCTTTAAAATGACCAATTCCCCTACAATGAAAACAACTGAAGGGAACACGCCAATAGTCAAGCTTCTTGAGGAAAAAACCTCCTTCCCAAGTCACCTCCAGCTCGCCTAGAAGCCCTATATCCATATCCATCTCAACCAAAACATAGGGAGAAATACGCTAAGAACCCAAAAGGTGGGAGTCCTCGATATGAATAAACTTACCAATCGAGTTGGCCACTGCTCGGAATCCCTTTAGGTTCCAACAAAAAAGAGGGAACCCAGGTAAAATCACCCACAAATGACGCTTAGGAAGAACAACAGATCTAGGATTGAAGTTTACTGACCATCTAAACAAAACCAGAGACCCTTTGTCCTTAACCCAGAAACGATGTTCAATCGCCTGCCTATCTTCCTCAGAGAGGAAGTGAAAGACAAACCAGCCATTGACCAGGGCCAAAACCCTAGGAATATTTTTGATAAAGAGTTTCCAGATATCTTGAATCCATTTCAGAATCTCTGCTCTGGAAATTTTGACAAACTCCATCTTACCCACTAGCAACCTAAGGGACAATGCCAACACTAAATCCATGGTGACGTCCCTACCCAGAACACATAGAGGTTTTCTTTTCTAGGATTTTTCAAATTTAAGTCGACCTCCGAGGACCACCGGTTTTGTCTTGGTGATGGGAGGAGAAGCAACACGTGAAGGGGACACATGTTCCGCATTACAAACGTAATCATCTTTTGAAAACCCGCCCCCAAAGAGAACACAGCCCTCAAATTTTTCAGAATGAATAGAAACCTTCGATCCCAAGAGTGAGGAAGATGTGATGGGGGAGGCACCGGGCCTGATTCCATTCGACCAACGACCAGGGCTCCGAACCGAGCTCATCAGACAAGGCACCCAAAGAAAAATACACAACGAAAGAAACCCGAGCTATGGATATTTGGACATTGACAATACTTCCCACCTTTTACCTAGTTGGTACTAGACTGAGATGGCCTCAGTTGGACTCCAGGAACATAGTCAGAACTCTCCATTCAACATCCCCCCAGTTCCTTACTCCCAATTGCATGGTTCCCTAGAAGCCATCATACTATTTCCTTGGCTACAAATTCGTCTCATAACATTTCAAAGCACATCATGCAATCCTATCAGTTCCATATGAAATCCCATAACATTTCATCGAAGGTCTGTTGGAGTCAATGTATTGGGATCAAAACTTCAATATAATGAAAGTTGTTAAGAACTAGATTAAAAAAATAAAATGTGACCAAAAGTATTGAATTTTTTTTAATATATATTTTTTAATTTTTAATTTTCTTTAAATTTCTAATGGATTGATTTTTTTTGTTATTTTGTACTTTTACGTTGATAGGCATTTTTTCCCTGGAGTCTTTGTTGAGAATACTGTAGCACTCTTCGTCCCTTTCGCCAATCTGGCTTCCATGCGTGTCCTCCCGCTTTGTTGATGCGTGTCATTTTCCTCGTCATCCTTTAGTGCTGTGTGTCTTCAAACGCTGTAACACTGTAGCACAATTTCACGTCCATATGCTGAAGAAATGTATGTTTTCCGCAGTTGTGTGTTCAAGAAATTTGTTGTCTTCATCCATTCCCTCTCCTGTGTGATTTTCCTGTTTCCATCATTTGTTCCGTCTGGCATGTTGAAGAAGTTTCTGCTTGCCATGGTTGCGTGTTCTATAACTTGTTTTATTACCGCCTTTGATCCTGTCACATCTCACTAGAGGTTGATACATATTCAATGTTCACTGAATTTGGTTGTTCTAGAGTTTGACAAGTGCATCTTACGTACAATGGGTTTAATGTAATCAAGTCATCTCGGTTTTTGGTTAACTCACCAGTGCTTGCACCATTCTGTCAATGTGAAAGCTTGAGAAAGGAGGGTTTTGCGAACAGGTTCCAGGCCTAAGGAATGGATTGGCTTGGATTGGCAACATGAGTCCGCGGCTGAAGCTGAATGCCGCTTTCTTGGATCTCCATCTTCGACTGTTATTGCATTAATGCACACTTCTTATAGCATGAGAAAAATCCGCTTTGAATTGAGGAACTAGAACCGTCGTAGCCACCAGGGTCAATGCAAACATAAGTGGAAGCGCGTGAATAGTAAGCCGCAACTATTGGTTGTGGAATAAATACAAGAGCTGAAGTTCAAATGCTCAACCATACTTTATTTATTGGAAATCATGGTATGAAAATATCTACTACTGATAAGAGTCACAACATTCTGTCAGGTAAAGGAAATACTATTTTTTGGCTCCATCTCTATGCTCACATTTTTCCCTATGGCGCCTAGCAAATATTTCCATCGTTGAATTTAATTGTTAAGATGCCAAGTACTATGGTGGATTCCAAAGTATGCCATCCAACTAAATTTGATTTTTTCCTCTACAATTATGTTGGTATTCAGGTAAACAATAGGATATTGGAATATAATAGAAATGGTTCACTTTTCAATAGTATAATATGAATGTAATAAGGTAGATCTATATGCTGATAAACATTCATACCATAATTTACACATTTTATCAAATTGCGTTGATAAACTTTCAGACCATTACACATGTTATCAGTTTGTGGGGATTTATATGTTAATCATCATTCAAACAATGACACATTATATGTATCGTGTTTGTAAGAATAGTACAGAGATGGTGATAATTGCAACAACCATGTTGACTTCCATATTTGTTAAGCTATTTGGTATGTTCTTGAGATGCATATGGACCATGTTTTCTCAATTTTAAAATGCATATTGGATGATACTACAGATCTCTTGCTACTTTCAAGGGGCTTCCACTTCATTGCTTGGATGTACAGTTCATTATAGTGAGGGATTCCTTAATCGGTTGCATGAATCTAGGCATTTTCTTCATTTTGATGGGAGAAAGGTGTAACTCACAGGCCTAGAACTCCACTACATATCAAACCCTCTTCAAATATTTCTTAATTATTGGCTGAAAATACTCAAAACAACCCAAGTTTAATAATGATTGAGGCAACCTAAAACTGGAAATTTAGTCTTTTACCTAAGTTATATCATGTCACGATGATATATACCCTCATCCTTAATGACATGCCTATGAGTATACCAAACAACTATATAGTCATATGGAGCACATAAGACCACTTTGAACAGACATATGATAATGAGGAACACTGCTATTGTAGAAAATGGACATATTCGTGTATCGATAATATCAGAGATGCCAATCTTAATGTCCTGATGCTAATTGTTATATAAAACACTTACTTCCTACATCATGATAGAAAATATAATGATGTGTAATTACTGAAGGACAACTACAGGAAAATAGTTTTAAGAACCAGTGAGAATCAATGTTCTATAAAAGTAAAAGCTCGCCTAAAATTATATTTATCTTTGATTGAATTAGTAGAATTTTCAATTTCCAAAAACAACAAGCATATCAAGGAAGCAAACAAGGAATGAGAAAAAATAGGAACAATTTGCATTTGTTTAAGGCTCACCTTTCTTTTGCAGGTAGATGGTTGTGCTTCTAGCCATGTCTTGGTAACACATGTCCCATTCATAACTTTCTGTCTCTTAAACCCATTTCTCCAATTCATTTGAGTATCACTTTTCAATCTCTGCCAAAAGTTATGATCCAAATGGGATCCTTTGTGAAATCATGATAAAATTCTCTCCCTTTTTCTCCCTTTCTAGCTCATCTTTTTTCTTTCTGCTTAGGCATCACCAATTTTTTTTGCATTCCACTTCTTACACTTTCCTTTTAAAATCTCAAATCATCTCTGAATAATAGAATATTGATGGATCAGGTCTTGTCCTTAAGACATCGGGGGGGGGGAGTGAATCAGCGACACAATTTCAAACAAATTTTCTTTCACTTTAGTTAGTTATGATTTGAAGAAGTAATACATTCCTATTAACTGCAAAATTGTTTTTACAAATTACCATAGAAAGAAGATGTTTTCTTCCACTTTGTATCAACACCAACTGATCAGGATGCACCCACACCCCTATTTAGTCAATTACGACTTGACAAGGAAGCAACTACTCCCCTGCAAGCACCAACCTGTGCTTGCTCCACCCTTCTACCCTATACTGTATCTTTTCTTCAATCATGGTACTTCAAATTTGTCTTGCACTGCTCAGGCTGCTACAACAACTTATGACTCCAAGACACACCTCTCTATCAATTCGAATCTTCATATAAATACTTCATCCATGCCTCTTCAAACTGGAAAGACACATCTCACAAACACGCCTTTTCAAAACATTATGCTCTTGCAATGTTTGCACCTCTTCAAATCTCTTAAATTAATTATAACTCTGTTTATGGATAATATGCTTCTGTTTATGCTCTGATAAAAATCCTGTTTATTTATTTTTTATTAAATTTTTGTTTATTTTTCTAAATACATTCATGTAACTTCTTATTTAATAAACTCTGTTTATTATTTTTCACTAACTTTGCAGATCCATCTTTTACATATATAACCACCATACTGGGAAACTAAGACCATGAGTGGATGCCCAGATCAACAAAGAATGGTCCCATAACATCTGATGAATTTATCAGTTCAAGAACTAACTCTGACGTGCATTTCCAAGTGGGATCTCAAACTCATGTTTTCAACTTTTGTGATCCTCTAGATTTGGCATTTATGCCAAACAGTCCGCCAAAAATGGCAGTCTTACTACCAATTAAAATAACTAACGAGCCAAGCCCACGGAGCGCAGTCTTACTACCAAGTGAAATAACTAACGCGCCAAGCCCACGGACGCTTCATATGACCATCGTGTTAACAGAATTCACTACCAAGTGAAATAACTAACGCGCCAAGCCCACGGACGCTCCATATGACCATCGTGTCAACAGAATTCAATGGTCGAGATCATCTTTTGGTGAATCGATGGACGTGACAGAGAGTAGTCTTACTACCAATTGAAATAACTAACGCGCCAAGCCCACGGACGCTTCATATGACCATCGTGTCAACAGAATTCACTACCAAGTGAAATAACTAACGCGCCAAGCCCACGGACGCTCCATATGACCATCGTGTCAAAGAATTCAATGGTCGAGATCATCTTCTTGGTGAATCGATGGATGTTGTCACGTTTTCCAAAAAGGTAGAGAACTTGACAAGCCATCCAGCTCATGGAGTCAAAACACTTAGAGTCCCCACCCTTCTTTCTGCACTAAGCATCGATTATCGTTTGTGAGGCTAGGATTTATACGAACATGAAAAATCAAAATCACTGCCAATGTGGGTTAAATCCCGTTAGTCGAATCAATCTCCACCGTCGATTATTTGATCCGACGATCCCTGAGTCTCCTGCTTGATTGAAACGTTGTAGTTCATCATGAGCTGCAACAAGCTCCCTGTGTGACTCCTCTGTCTCATGCCCATCCTGCCCATCATCATCATTCTTTTCCTCCTCAAATTCAACCGCATCGTCAGTGTAAACATCAAACTGCTCCCCCTGTTCCTGCGCCAACACCTTGTGGCAGTATATCCAGATCGATGCCTCCACTGTTTGAGCTATACGGCCTGTGAATCCCATAGGAAGTTGCAGTCCCTCTTTCTTCGCAATATATTCAGGTACATCAACTATCTGCTCCTTTGAAGGTGAATTGATGTGGATGTTCAAGCAACGAGATCTCACTGCTTCTGCTATGACTATGTGATCGGCTGCGGCGCCTTTCCCAATGTCTGTCTCTTTCCTTCTGACGGTCTCTTCCATTAATGATTCACGCTATCTAAGGATGAGAAGAGTTAGTGCTAGCACTGTCACTGAACTCTCAATTCTCAATTTATTCCTTAAACTCATGGAATGTTTTTCTCCAAATAATTGGCGTCAAAAACTCCATTGAATCGATCCAGATCTCTTGCAACTCCCATTATTCTTTAGTAAATTGACATGTCTGTTGGGTCTACTTCAATTTGGCAGTAAACCAAACAGTTCTCCACAAAAATAAATTCTCTAGTGATACTATCAATTTGTACACACCATCATGATCTTTTTTTTAATTCAAACGTTATTGAACAACCTTTCCCAGAATATATCCCATGCAAATGAATAATGGTTACTATTTTTGCATTTATCTTATGTAACTTCATGTTGAGTCTTCAATATCATAATTCAGACACCTTTTATGGGCATACCACAAGCTCTTTTGGGCATCCCCATAGCCCTTGTTGCGGGCATATTAAGCCCTTATGGGCTTAACTAAGCCCTCTTGCGGGCATTCATCACTTAGCCTCTTTTTTTTTTAAACTTAGCCATTTTTTTAATATGTCAATTAATATTTTTCTCTTGTTTTGGAAGATTGATATTTTCTTCCCAAGAGACTTTTTGTCCAAGCTAATGACATGGTTGAATGCACCATACAATACTCTAGAGATCCATGCTCTCAAAATATTTTTCTCATCATCCTATGAGATGTGACAAGCATTTCCTTGAGGCCACTTAGGCAGTTTTATACTTGGACAATTTTTGCTCTCTCCTAGACTTAGTCCAATTTTCCTAAAGCACTATTTTGGCAGGTCCATAAATTTTCTCTTAGAGTCTCTTTGGACAACTTGATACCATGGTTGAGTAGACAAAACACTAGCCTACAATATCCCCATGTGGTGTAGTCATTTTCTTCAACATATAATTTGTGGCGGGCATTTCTCTCAGGCTACTTAGCCATATTTCTCCAGAGTGATGTCATAATGCAACATTGACTTCAACTTCATGCCACATCATCATCTATGCCATGTAATTTGCTTTGTAATCATAGAGAATGTCTCTTATCTTATTTTCCATCAATGCCAACCTATATTACCATATTGCCAACAAATATCTCCAGATATTCTACTTTTTCTACTCAAAATATTGGCAGTCTCCCCATCCATTTCCACACATTTTCTACTAAAAATTGTTCAAATACCCTCGTCCATTTCCACCTAAGAATATGTTACTCCCAAGTGTACACATGTTTTCCTCTGCGACAAGTAGGGTACAGGTAAGAATTTTTGTAAGATAGTGCATTATATAATTGAATAGAATAAAGTAAGTTGAAAGAAAAAATCAATTAATCTCCATATAATTGCAACATGATTGAACTTGCATTCAAATAGAAATTTAAATTTCATAAATTAGCCTAAAGTTCTCCTGGCCTGTCATCAAATGACAAGCTTGGTACAAATTTTGCTTAATGATAGCCCTCAAAACATGACATCAAGATTGTCATCATGATGAGAGGATTTGGTCATGGATAGCAAACACCTGCAAATTTATTAGCATAATAATTTAAACACGTAGCAAGAAAATCGCTTCAAAATTGTTGCTAGATATTAACTGCAAACAATTTATGTCACTACATAATATATACTGCTTGAATCTGTAAAGCGATTTATCAATGAACAATCTCTAAGTTCAAGTTTAGAACTGCAAAATGGGCCTGATAGTTTCAATATATTTTAGGGAGGAAAGGCCAAGAAAAGACTGATTATTACATGTCGATAGAATCGACAACTGCAAATTTTAAAGTTCAACAAAAAAATGCAATTGAAAGTTATAGAAAGGTTGAGCAGATTGACATACTTTCAATCTTAAAAGATGTCAACTGAATTTGAAACTATAGAATTAAAAGGTCATCAATGAATTTACATATATGTCTCCTCAATAACTGAGTCTGCAAGTCATTTTGAATGAATATTTAGTGTAGATCCTTCTGTCAATATAAGGGAAATACAATAACAAATATACTAACATTTTAATTAGAAACACAACCAATAGTTAAAAATAAACGTGGGAAAACCTTGTCTTGTGCTTCCAATTCAAGAGATATGTACACTTCCTTATTCCCTTTCCAATGCTTCTTTATCATTCTTAAAAGCATATGGATATCATCCCAATTGAAACCATCAACAAATAATGCATGGGAAAAATGACGAGGAACCAAATCCTTATCCACCCATTCCTGAGATATCATGTTTTCCTCCTATTCTTTTCTTGACTTCATAAGACTATTAATTAGTGTTGTGTATGTAACATCATCCATCATGATACCTTTGTTTTCTATTTCATGACATAGGTTTAAAGCATACTTAAAACTTCCTTGCAAAATTCATTAATCGATGCATTGTAAGTAACAATGTCTTTCCCACCATTTCATTGAGAAGCTTCACAGCTACATGTAGATTACCTTCTTTGCAATGAGCATCAATTAATACTGTGTAAGTAAATATTGTTCGGAACTAGGCCCCAGTCTTGCATTTATTTCAACATAATTTTTGCATCCTTCATCCTGTCACATTTGCAATAGCCATGGATAATGGTATAGCTCACAACATTGGGAGACAAACCCTTGTTCAACATTTCATTGAAGAAACCGGTTGTGTCTTCCATCTGACCCGTGTTGCATAGACCATGAACAATGGTAGAATATGTTACAACATTCAACATGACCCCATTTTCCACCATTTCATCCTTAAGCTTAAAAGCTTCATCCAGATTTGCATCCTTGCAATGCCTCTTAATTAGAGTGATGTAAATAAAGCCATTAAGTACTAGACCATTGTCAACCATCTCCTTATAGATGATACTATAGATCTCTTTCTATTTTCCCTAAGATTTTTGTGATGCATAGCAGTCATGGAGTTGATATTGGCGAAGGCCTACCATTGATTTATAAAGTTGTTATTGTGAAGTCTGCTTGGTCCAAGATCAATCATTAGGTAGGTTACAAATATCTCTCTTCAGTTGATGTGTTGTTTTTATTTTTTGGCTTCTTTATTACGGTGCAAGAGGGCTATATCTGTAGTTGCATTTGTTTCCAATGACTATAGTGTTATTGGAATAGATGGTTTCACTCATAGATGAGCACAATGATATCATGCGTTTCAATGAATTCAACGGTTAGGTATGTTGTTAAAAACATCAAGGAATATTTGATTAGATATCTTTGCCTTTAAATGTGCATATGGAGATTTTTATTCATTCTCATATTCATTATTAACCGTTTCTATAATATGTAATTGATATTTCCATTACCAAAATATTAATGTATTTTATTATTACTAGAAGAGTTGGGGTAAGTGACGAAGACATTGTAATGTGGAAACATAGAGTATGAGGCACGCCAGACATACATTGAGCATTTGATTGGTAGATATGGAAGAGTCAATAGGGTTGATATGAAATCATGTAACAAACAACATCATATTCATACCGAATCTATGTGAGAGAACTGAATTGGTGCATAAAATAAAACTCAAAAAATGTATATTTTGTAATTGCTAAATTAGTGAAACTCATGGAGTGTTTGAGGGTCTGGTCCCCCTTTACTGCATAGAGTCTTTTGTTAGCATTTAGTATATATTATATAGAATCTATACACATGAGCTTGAATATATGATTAGTAATCATCAAACAATAGTAGCTATAGACATTGGGCTTTATATATATATATATATATATGTCAAACAACATTGTTAACCTTTCTATTTCCATAAAACATGAAGACATATTAATGCCTTTGTTTTTTCCTTTGTGCTAGGTACTGTGTATTTTTTTATATCTGAGGCTTCAGCTGTTAGATTTGGGAAGTTCAAGTGTTTCTATGACCATGTACTATGTTCAAACTTGCTGAATTTATCTTTACTGTTGTGATAAGTATAATGTCTTTACGATTGTGACCAGTATAATGTAGGTGACCATGTAACTCTTTTGGTGAACAAGGTTGGTCCTTACAACAATCCTCAAGAAATGTATAACTGCTTGTAACACCCCGGTTTTGATCCCGTTTGCATTAAAAATGTACATGATGTATATATTGTAATTAATCATGGTGAGGAGCTAAAGGAAAAAGCCCCACCATCGATTTAATGTTTTATGTTTTGGCGATTAAAATCATTGCCAATGGTATTTCGTGCTAGGCAGACACATTATAATTTTNGGGGGGGGGGGGGGGGGATATTCAAACCTTTGAGCCAATGAGGAAAAGCCAAATTCCAAAGGGAAAACCCATCAAAACTGTCAACTACCCATTTCTTGTCTTTTTCCCCAATCATTTATTTCTGCCAGAAGTGGTTGAGTTAGTTATTGCATGGGAATGGGAAGAGTATGGCCAAATTTGAATTGGGCAGAGCACCCATTTTGGAAAATCGTGTTTTTACTTCCTGGGCAAGTAAAAACCCAAAAACGTATGCCCATTCTATCATGCATCCATGTTTTTCTCTTCCTCATGTTTTTGGAGCTCCTGTGCATTCTCCATTCACGTTTTTGCAGCGTTCTTCATTTTTCCCATGACTTGGAAGTGGTTTTGCTAATGTTCAGTGGTTGGGATCTCTCCTGGGCATTTTTGTGTTGTTTCCACATTTCCACGGTTGGGAATTTCATTTTTTTGGTGTTGCACCGCCAATGGGAGAATAGATCCACGGATTTAGGTACCGAAGGAGTCATTTTTTCCCACGTGAAGCCCATATAACGTTGCTGAAACGAATTGCTCATTCTGGGTCATTTTCCCCCAATTGTCATTTCCATTTTTGGCTCCCAGGACATTTTTCATCAATCCCAGAACTTGTATTTTGCTGTGTATGCGTCCTTTGTTTTGGTCTGAACCGGTTTGGAGTGGAATTCAGGAAGAATTAGCTTGATAAACCTAGTTTGGAAAGGAACCTCACAGACAGATCAAGAGGGGCTGGTTTTTCTTCTTTGCACACCTTAAATAGCACTGGAATGGAAGGCATAGCCCGAGGGACTGTGTTGTAGAGAAGGGGGTGCTTCCTTGTGTTGGGTGTGTAGGTGATGGTAAATCCAAGCTAGATCTTGTGTAGTTATCCATAGCTATGTGGTTGAGCTCATTAGATTAGCAATTCAACCATTCCACCTCTTTAGCAGCCTGATAAACCCAAATGTAGTTTTGGCTTGGCTGGATTTTGATATGTCATTGGCTTATGTGTGAGCCTGCTAGTGTTCCCTTATTCCTTGTGGAAATCATGCCCAACTCGGGGGTGGCAGTGCTGCTGAGAGATTGATGAGCACACTGGCCTATGGTTGGGTGGAATGTTGCAGTGACATAGCTGGTTCCAGGACAAACTTCTTCATAAGATAAGTATCTCTTGTGTATTCACCTCTGCAACTATATTTGCTTGTTTATGAATTATTATGAACATGATTAATGTGTTGAATGAAATGTGTTTGCTTCTGCTGTATATTGCATTAGGAATCTATAAATGTTTTATGTTCAATGCATGTTTATTATGTTTATGTTCATGGGGCTAGTTTCCCCGTTTAAATGATAGCACTAGCCCTGTAGGTCGCGTCCTCTCGGGTGAGAGGGGACGTGACACTACTACAGTCTACCTTTTTGTCATCCAGGAAACAACCCTACACATAAATGGGGCAGGATTGGAGAGGTTCTGGAGGGAAATGAGCTCATTCAAAAGGAAAGATATGTATAACTAATGGCTCCTACTTTTGGGTTTTGTAATTTGAATTTAACTTGCCGCAACCTTTATGGCGAAGACCATGTTGCTTATGAAATGAGATAATTATGATTATTGAACATTTAACACATTCAATTACCTAATGTGGAGTGCTACGAGGGGAACATATATTGTTACTCTATAATATAGTAAATGAAGTTAAAGTTTCATCACAAGTGAGGTCCAATAGTGCCACTCTTAAGACAAGTTGATTCTTTGGCAGCACATGTTGATCAAAGCAAAATGTGTAGCATTGACCTTGACAATCAGAAGGTGCAACAATTCAAGGATTCTATTGAAAACATGTATTGGTCTGAATTATTCATGGGTATGATCTCCTTGTTCATATTATTTAACTGTATGGTCCCATAGCGAAACTTTTGGATGGTAATAGTGTTTGCAATAGCTTCCATGTTCACTTACTTATGTTTTGGTTTTATGGCAATGGTGTGCCATGTTAGATGGATTGTCCTAGATGATTTTCCACTTTGGGGTAGGCATTTCCCTTCTCTAAGATGTATATTTGTTGATTTGTAGTTCACAATATATATCATGTACCCTTAGGTATTCAAGGCATTGATGTAGATTGGGATATGCTGGATATGCTGGATTTGTGGGAGAACAACATCAAGACAAGAAAAAAGGATCAAAGGAATTTGATTTACACACATAAGAATATTGCCATGAAATCAAATAAGGACCAGGTCAGTGAATTGTGTGCTTTATAAATATGCTTATTTCTTAAGTAGAGATCAATATCCCCTCTCCATGGTCAAATTATGTATAGATGGCTATCCCATGCGAATTCACGAGAGAGAGGAAAAAAAATTGGTTTTTGCCTATCGAATTTGAGATACGACCTTTCATTCGCCCTTGAATTATAAAAATGAGGATTTGTTGGAGTAATCTCATCCTCCCCGTTTGGTGTGAACCAGGTGCCCCAATTTCACGAAACATGGACATTTTTTTGGAATATATTAGGCTTGATTTTATGGAAAAGCAGTTATATGGAGCCACTGTAGGAATAATGGTTATAGATCCTTTCATTTTCTAGATTTTTTTAGAATAGGTATTCTTCCCTATAAATTTAATGTGCAGTGTCTTCGAGCTTCCCATTTTCTGATATTAATTTAAATGAAGTTTTTATATGGTAGTTATTTCACCCAGGATGTGTTATTAGGGAACAATGCAAGGAAAGGAAGGGTTCTTGTCAATGGTGATTAGATCCATTCTAGAATAATCATTTCTTCTACTTTAACAACCTATGTGAGCATTCTCAGACTCCAAACCTAGAGTTTCACTTGTTCAACTCCACGAGACATGTAATAATGTTTATTAATTACCCTTTGTCATTTGATTGATTCATTCAATGGTGAACATTTCATTGTCATTGTGCATTGGAAAAGTTGGCTGGAACGTACTGGAGAAATTCAATAACTTCAATGAACAATTTTTTGCCTTTATGGGTCAAGTGTTTCAGAAAATTCCACCACAGTTCAACAATAGATATTTTGTGGGTTTTTGCTAGATTATTTTTGTGGGTATATTTTCGTTTTTGTGGAGTCTGATTTTGTGGGAATATTTTATTTTTGGGGAAGAATGCATTTTGTCAGCATGTAATTTGTTAGAAATATTCATTCCAAACTCAAATAATGAGACTAGATTTTGAGTTCACATTTCTGAAGAGGTCTATTTTTATCCTCAGAAATGCAAAGGAACTCTAATATGTGGTCCCTTGTGTCCAAGTATTTTCCATATGAGAGGTCATGCAAATTTATATCGTCATAATAAATGTGGGAGAATTCTTGAATTATGAAGGCATCACTGTATAAAGGGATGTAGTGCTGAAAAATCATGCGAATGTTATCCATGTATTATTGCAAACACTTTTGGCACTAATGGCATCTCATTTTTCTTGTCAACATCAATTGCATTCATAAACCATTACATAATGCCCACAGGATTCAATAGATATATTTGATATCTAAACTATTTTGTATGCTCATGACCTTGCAATAATTTTGATCTTAGACTACATGTAATTGGGCTCATATTTTGATTTAAATAATTATAGAATGTAGTTTTACAAGAATAATTCTGCTCATGTAAAATCTTGTTCCAAAGCTCAACAGAAATGTCACTTGATATTTCGTTAGATCCTCTAAAATAGAAAAAACTTGAAATTATAAACACTCATACAAGATGGGTTGTACCTTGGATTTATGAGAAAAGTACAAGTTCCTTGATGGTGAAAATAACCTAGGTTGAACTGGAAAGCTACTGAAATACCCATTACTTCCCAAGTTAAATTTACAAAGATCAAGGAAGTCCATTCCATTTCAACAATTCCCACAGGGTATAAAATGTAAGTACATATGCATAAATTTTGATCACCTTCATCTTGTGATTGATGTGACAAATAGAATTGGTAGTTTGTTGATTGAGTTGTAGGTACGAGACATGATTACCTTTTAACATACCCTACACATCTTTTGCAGTTGTCTTGCAAAACTATCCTAGTTGAGTTGGTGCATGTCGTAGAGATGTGATATGATAGATGAGAATTTATATCTAATGGTTAAAAAAGGACATGTTTCTCATTTTAAAAAATGTACTTTTCCTATAGGACAATTTTTATTTCCATCTTCTCATAAATTTCAAATCACAGTCTATGTCACTAGAAAGTGACGTTTTTTATAATTGATACAATTGATCTTAGAACATTACTGGTCTCAATCGTTAACATACTATTTTAAGATCTTGTATAGTTTTCAAATACAAAATTACAGACATAATGTGTTTCCATATAATACCATCATATTGTCGAAATAGTTGACAATTCTCTTAGACATCCAAGAGTAGCTTCTTTTCCTTGGCTATGACATGTTATTTTTTTCTTTGGTTGTCAAAAAAATTTAGGTTATTGATTGCTAGGGTTATTTATATGTACAAGACACTTATCGTACATCAATAGTAACATGTTCCAACTATTGCAGTGATTCTTCCTTGTAAAGGATCAACATTCGTATCATGAAAATTTAGCATATGGATAAGCATGTGAGCCATAACAGATCCCTCATCTTGAGATCTTGGCAATATGCAACAATGATCATATCCTCGATACTAAATAGCATGCAACAAGTTCCTTCACACATCTATAAAATAACATATAGGCCCATAAGATACAATTTTGATTACTCTAATATTGTTTCCATAAAATATGTAACAATGCAATTACTTTATATGGAGCTGATTTTTCAAAAGATTAGTATACTATCAATTTTTAAAGAAAGAAACAACTATTTTAGTAGAGTATTGCTTATGTAATGTCGAGTGGCTAGAGAGTAAGCAAATATTACTGTGATTTTATGTGAAAACAATCTTTTTTTAGGCCTTTTCAAAGTCACCAGATAAAAACGGAGAATTGTCACCCTTATGCAGTCAAATTGAAAGTATCATGAAGTCGGGCATGAATTAGTGTTAAGGGTTTCAATATTAAACAATTTCACTAAAACCCAATTTCTATGTTCAAGGGTGTCTAACATTGTAGGCAAAGTGCAATGAAAACTTCCAAACTACTACGTTTGCAACAACCTATTATTTAGAAGTGGTTGGCTTATCAATATTTACTGAAATGATAATGTACCAAGGATTAGAAAACCCAAACAAATGTCCATATAGTTGTAAATAACACATGTTTAATGTTATACGTCAAACCACATGGAATACCCAATTGTTACGTTCTATGTCATGCATATTTGATAGCTACCTAAATACAACCATTAAGTGTTTAAATTGTTGCATAGAGATGAAAATGGAGAATCAATTTAAAGGAAGATTTGGTGAGATTAATCTCACATGTATATCAAGTGTGACTCTTATGTGCATGGAGCTTCAACTTTCTACATTCAGTAATTTTGTCGATATATTACAAGGAATGTATGGAGGAAGGAGGCACATGCATGGAAGGAAAATGTATGGGGATGTGCAATAGCCATGGTCCTTTTCCATTGGGTTGTTTATGGGGGGGATTTTAGGGGAAAAATTTAGCCCATGAGATAATTTTGGATGTTTCATCAAAAAAAGGATTCACCAATTTCCATTCTAAAATAGTTTACTCTAAACATCACCAAAATTGTCAAAAAACCTTAGAAATTTAAATATATTTACAAAAATATCACCAAATAGTTTATAGTTGGAAATTTAAGAATTTGTGAGATTTACCAAGGTTTCTACTTTAATAAAATTATGGATCCTTGAAAAATGATCTTATCTTGATTCTCAGTTTTGATTTGTATTTGGTTGTATCCATTAAACCCATCCATGAATGATAAGTAATTTTTTCCTGCTAGGAAATATAGTACTTGGTCAATGAAGGGTAAAGGGAAGTGGTCTTTCATTGTGGATTTGTTGAGTTCTTTGTAATCCACACACTATCCATTTTCCATTTTGATTAGGATCAATGACAAGAGGTGATACCCATTCACTATTAGAAATTGGATAAATTCATCCTACAACTAATTTTTTTGTAGTTCTTCCTTAACTCTCTCTTAAGGCATGGTTTCCTCCTCTTTGAGGTTGTCTAATGAGTTAAAATTCATCCTTTATGTCAATGCCATATGTGTGAAATGGAACAATTAATTCACTAAATATTAATTCATTTATTCATGACACTCGCCCAAGATATTATATTCATTCGTTATCTTTGACTTGCTCTAGGGAAGAACTTTAGTTACATGGAAATCATAGACATTTCAAAGAGGTTTGACAAATATGGGGCTAGGATCATGAGTCACATACACAACTCTTATACATATCCACTATCTTAGTAATTGATACCAATAGAACTATTTGGACTCTTTTTCCATTAAGTGTGTTTCTCGACGACTATAAACACCCCACCAAATTAAAATAATAATGGTTGGATCAATCAATTGAACCATCTACCAAAGGAATATTGTTGATAGGTAAGCCATAGTTCAGAGGTCCAACTTCAATTGGCTCCCTTAAGGATACTAATCCCTATTGTGGTGGGTTGTTGAGTGACCCTCCATCTTTATATTTTAGGGAATACAAGGGGATCCCATGAGATTTTTGTTGGAAAAGAAGGAGATCGTCAAACTAATGGACCAAGTGTGATTGAAGATATCATTATTACCCGAGATAGACACATAATATGAGTTAAGAAAGACATTATCAAATAAGTGGGTCAATGACAACCAAATATATTGTTCTTTGTCCCTTATGGTATCCTTAGACTTGGATCAGGAAAATATCTTTCGTGTTTCACTAGGATGCTTATTGAAAATATTGAAGATTTCATATCACGTGTTCTTGTTAATCTAGCACCAATTTATAGAAGCTTATATTTGGTATTGCTTGTTTTGGTCATTGTAACTACCTTTGCTATAGATATCTATGATAGCAATAGGATAGTAGAGCAGTACAATAAAACAAAAGTAGAAGTAAAACAAACAAGAGAACAATACAAGAGATACACCCACATGCATGGTTCACTCGATATGGGCTACATCCACATAGAGAAAATTGATCCTTTTTTTCACTTACGTCCAACAAAATGAAGAGATACAACTTGCAACACATACGTTGTAACCTCCTCTTCAATCACTCAAAAGTCTATCTCAAACTCCACTCATCCTTAATATAATTCCTTTTGTAAAAGAGCGTTACCTTCTAGGTAAAAAATACACAAACATAATCTCTACCATTAGATATGTGACCTATTGATGAACAATCAATATTTACTATGACTATATTACATGGAAATCATAGATGCTTTATAAACGTTGGATAATGATGGGGGTAAGAGTGTGAGTTTTGTACACAATTCTCATGCAAATCTATTGTATTAGTGCCTAGCACCCACCCATTTATTAGGAACATATTGGCTACCAAATCAACTTATTTCAATATGTTATCTCCATTTAGGGTTAAAAGGCCATTACATAGGGCCTATGATTATCTTTGACTTTCTCTAGGGAAGAACTTTAGGTACATGGAAATCATAGACATATCAAAGAGATTTCACAAGGATGGGGCTAAGAGCATGAACAATGTGCACAACTCTTATCTAGATCCACTATATTAGTAATTGATACCAATAGAACTCTTTGGACTCCTTGTCTAGTGAGTGTGTTTCTCCACCGCTATAAACACCCCACGAAATTAAAAGAAAAAGGGTTGGTTCAATCAACTGAACCATCTACCAAAGGCATATTGTTGATAGATAGGCCATAGTTCAGAGGTCCAACTTTAATTGGATCCCTCAAGGATACTACTCCCTATTGTGGTGGGTTGTTGAGCGACCCTCCATCTGGATATTTTAGGGAATACAAGGGGATCCCATGAGATTTTCCTTAGAAAAGAAGGAGATCGTTAAACTAATGGACCAAGTGTGATTGAATATCTCATTCTTAGCTGAGATAGACACATAATATGAGGTAAGAAATACATTATCAAATCAGTGGTCCAGTGGAAACCAAAGATCTTGTTCTTGGTCCCTTATGGTATCCTTAGACTTGGATCAGGAAACTATCATTTGTGTTTCAATTAACAATTCCAAGAAACAACACATCCTCTCTTATGCTTATTGAAAAAAATGAAGAATTCATATCATGTTTTCTTGTTAATATAGCGACAATTTATAGAATCTCATATTAGGATCTGCTTGTTTTGGTTATTGTAACTACCTTTGCTAGGAATATTCTATGTTAGAAATAGTATAGCAAAGCAATAAAATAAAATAAATGCGGAAATAAAACACATAAAAGCAACAACAACAACAACCTATCGACGTATTATTGCACTTTCTTAGGGCAATTGCTAGTTTAAACTATAAGTAATATCAATGGTGGTCAAGGACTTGGGGATCAAAACAACTCTTATGTAATGAATGTGGTCAAAATCTAGATCAAATAAAGTCTAGAAAAAGTGTGTTTAAATTCAAAACAAAACTTAACTTTAATACCAAAAATGAAGTGAACAAAATTCATTTACTAAATATCTAATATAAAAAATACAAATGATTGAAATACATGAAGGAATATATGTTGGAATCCAAGGTTCTGAAGGTTCATCACTATCTTGGATCTTCTGGAGGAAGTCAGTCAATAGACAATAGTTGACTAGCAAAGTAGTCGAATGGTAGGTTGACTGGGAGAGGTGAAAGCTCGACTCAATGGTTGACAAGGCCACGATCGTCTTGACTACAACAACCGACTAAAGTATGAGACATTGTGTATTTCATGGAAATGGTTAGAATTAATGGCCCCTATCTGTGGACTAGATATTCATCTCTTCAAGGGAGTTCATTAGATCTAGAAACTATAAAAGAACAACCCTACGGGTTGTTTTCACATGCTTGAAATGTCTTTCATATATCTTGTGAAGAATGCATTGTGATGTTTTGATCACAATGCATTTTGCTTAAGTGTTGTAACGATGTATTTAGACACCACCTCCCTTCTTGGAATACAATTACCTTCTACTATATTCTTTTGCATTCTTTGCTTCAAGGTGAAGAGGTTTCCCAACATGGTATCCGAGCTATTGGTTTTGACCTAGCCTATGTTTCCGAATTGTGCTGAGTTGAATCCTAAGTTGATCAACTCTAGGTTGAATATTTTTCGACAGATACCTCTTTTTGAACTTTTATTAGATCTATTTGATCAGAAGGATGACTTCCAAGGTAGAACATGTTGTTCTAAATGGACACAGTTAGGCAATCTAGGCACTACATATGGAGACTTCGTTGAAAAGTAAGGGACTATGGAAATACCCGAAGGTTGTTGTTGCAGATATGATGGATGTCAATGCTAAGTTTATCATAAACTAAAGAAGGATGAGGTTGTTGGGGTCATCACAACCTACATTTCGAGGTAGATTCGATTTCACACAAGTGGGATCAACTATCCTCACATCATCTAGAATAAGTTGAAGTCATTGTTCAATAAGGTTAATGAAATTCAAGTTATGCAAATAGAGAAAGAGTTGATATCTCTAGAACCTCTTTCCTTTGATTGGATTGAGGAATATTTAACTTGCATCAAGGAGGTACTGTTGAAATTGGGAGAACGACGGTAAGGATGAACATCTTGTTGAGTTCATCCTAATGAATTTGAAGGCACCATATGATGTCTTCTGCTACTCATTTCGTTTCAGTTGGATTTCTCACAAACAAGACAGTAAGTATTTCACCTTTGATGTATTCTATGAATTGTTGATTAAAGGCCAACAAAAATTGCTTGAAGAAGGGAAGCTCAGTTAAAAACAACATGTTCGCTTGCTCAAAAGAAATATCAAACCAAACCTTAAAGAACACGGTCGATCGGATCATCAACAATAATGTATCAACCAACATACTAAAGAAAAGATTAGAGAGTCGTCATAGATGAAGAAGGATCAAAAGAAGAAAACCTAACGATATTGTGGAAAAGGAGGACATGTAGAGAAAACCTGTAGGAAAAAAGATGAAGGGATTGGAAGGGCAGGTCAAGAACTTTGATGAAAGTGCATTGATTGGTTAGTCGATCAACTAACCTACTGAAAAATTCACCTTCTCTATTAGCACTTCCTAGGACTTACATGTCGGTACCACTCAGATAGAATGGATAGTCATTTTGGTTGTACTCACCATATGGCTAAGGCTGCTTCTATGTTCTCTTCCTGAAGTGGAGCTTTAGAACATAAAATTTATGTTGCTAATGATTATGATCTCATAGTTGTTGTAAGTGGTGATGTTGAATGCCAGCATGGTCAAATATCCAATGTCTATCATGTACCTAGATTGAGCACAAACTTGCTATCGGTTTCTCAAATCACATAGACTAAGAAGCCTATTGAGTTTTGGATAGAGTTATTGTAAACGATTTGAGGATTTGGTGAGCATCTGTTGCTTTAGGATTTTTAGATCATAAACACAAAATTTACAAGTCCCATAAATCTCCCATGCATGTTTCTTGGATGATTGGATTGACTGCACTCATTGCTCAAATCCACAATAGAAGATGAAATTGGCATGAATGAATAGGGCATTTAAACTTTCGAAGTATAAAGATAATGGTAACAAATAACATGGTTAATGCTATTCCAAATATTGTTCCACATGATGGAGTTTGTAGAGAAAATGTGCTTGGAAAGCATCATCGAGCACCCTTTGATTCAGGGAAAGCATGGTGTGAACAAGACCTCCTGGAACTTGTTCATAGTGATCTTTATTGCATGAAGAAGCCCTCAATAGTAGGTGCAGAGTATATTTTGAAATTTATTGATGATTTCTCTATATTTACATGGTATATTTCTTGAAGAATAAGAGTCACGTCTTCAAATATTTAAGGAATTTAGGGAGTTGGTTGAAAATAAATGTGGCTGACCCATCAAATGTTTGAGACCAAACAATGGTGGTGAATATATGAGTTGAAAATTTGAAGAGTATCTCTTGAAAAATGGTATTTCTTGCTATATATATGTCCTTCACACTCCTCAACAGAATGATGTCGCAGTAAGGAAGAATCATACTTTGGTGGAAATG
Organism: Pseudotsuga menziesii; assembly: GCA_001517045.1. Classification (NCBI taxonomy): domain Eukaryota; kingdom Viridiplantae; phylum Streptophyta; class Pinopsida; order Pinales; family Pinaceae; genus Pseudotsuga; species Pseudotsuga menziesii. Next base: position 19,790 of record LPNX010838584.1, on the reverse strand, counting down.
GCTCGGTGCCTACTCTAGACCAAAGATCTTCAGACTAGATTTTGGGAAGAAGTTGTTTACTATTCAAACTCTATCTTGAACCTTGTACCAACTAGAGAATTCGTTAACATGAATCCAGTTGAGAAGTGGAATGGAAGGAAACCCTCTGTCGGACACATGGGAACCTTTGGATGTGTTACTTGGGTGCATATTAGTGATAACTACAAGAATAAATTATATACGAAGAGTCATGCTTGCATCATGATGAGTTATTATGATGAATAAAAATCCTATCATATATTTGAACTTATCAAACAACATATCATTTTGAGCAGGAATTTGATCTTTGATGAAAATATTTCAGGTATAAGTTGTTGAATTCCTCCTCTAGTCTATTTCACAATGATCCATTTGATATTCTTGAAGAATATGGTATTCAGTCTACCATGATTGAAGACATAGAAACACCTACTTGTTCGAAAGATAATTACCAACCTAGATCATCACCGATTTGTTTACCTCAGTGGGATGCCAAAACACCCGAAGTTGTTGTATTGAATGTTGGAGATGCTAGTATTGGTCGATATAAGCGCAATTAGAAAGAAAGAAGAATGATGAAGTTGCGGATGTACAAGAGAAGAATTATGAAGCATCAAACCTATAAGAGAAGAACGATCAAGTTGTGGATGTACAAGACAAGAATGATGAGGAACAAGTGGCATATGTGTTAACTAAGCCTCTGTCTCGCGTAAAGTTTGAATACTTTCGAGACAAGATTGGTGTAGTCCGAAAGGACCTCCCTTGAAAGAGGGAATGATGGTGAGGTAGAAGGTTTTTTGTTGCAGTGGTGTGGTAGCTTAGCCTAGGGTAGGGCATGTATGTCTAGGCTTGTTGGCCTAAAAGCACTAGTACAAAATGATGAATTAGTGACTATGTGACTAAAAATTCTAGTCACCACATGTTTTTCAAGTGATTTACTACTAAATATGAGCAATTTTGATTGACCCAACTATAAACGACTAAAATTGACAACTAATTTAGTCACCCGTTAACAAATATGACTAGATAATAAGTGGCAAAGTTAAAAATGACTAACATAAACGACTAATTTAGTCACGACATAAAAAATGACTAGCTAGAAGAATATGAATTAGTTATTTATGTTAGGCATTTTTAATTGTGTCATGGAAAATTGCAATTGTAACAATGAAGTGTTACAATTTAGTAAATTGTGTAGGTTAACAATTCCGAATCCAAAATGGAATTTGTGGGGTCAGGAATATCTAGTTTTTTCCGAGGTGGATGGGATAGTGTTAGGGTGTTGTGGATTATTGCAGACGATGTGCTTTAGACGTTCATATTGCTTGCTAGATATAATATTGCGAATATTATATCTATATGAATTAGTTTTTTACGTTAGTCATTTTTAGTTGTATCACACCAGTAATGGAAAACTACAATTTCGACAATGAATTCTTAAAATTTACTAAACTTAAACACTACAGATGGATTCAATGAACTTCTGAGGGGGCCATTATTCCATCTGTAGTGTTTACATTTAGTAAATTATAACACTCATGTAGATGTATTCATGAGACCCCCTTTGTCACTTGGAAACGTTTATTCTCTCAAAACATCTAGTGGAGCCAAGTCGAGTTTTGGAGATTTGTATTTTCCTCTCTATGCATTGTCATGTCCTTTTTTAACCATCGCATTCGACTCATCAGCCTGTCCATGCCAATATCTTGTTTGAAAAAAAAAATTACCATTTGACCATTTCAACAATCGATTGAATTTTCAACAGCAAGAGTCTTTTACATCTTATTAGTGAAATTCGCCAAGTTTGCATCATCCGTTAATGTGTTGGTTTTACTCATCTGCTAGTATTTTCACCATGTGTATGTTAATAATGTCAAAAAAATTCTTAGACTACGATGATCCATTTTTTTAAAGTAAAAAAAAGCCTCCCTCCTTTTTTAGATAGTTATATTTATTAATATAAATAAATATATTATAATAAACATGTTAATATATATTAATATGTTATACCCTCTATAATACATATATTTAAATATTGTATTATATGTAATATCAATAGATAAATAAAAAAACAAAACAAACACAATGAAATCCCAAAACTTAAGCGACTTTCACAGGAAGGACTCGACATGGGAGACCACGAAATGAAATCCTAAAAATTAAGAAAAAAATTAGAGGCTTTGGTCGGATGGGTTGGACATGGGAAACCACAGAGGAAGGGTTTGCAATGGTGGGAAAGGGGGTTTTGCATTTTAGATTCTATTACTAGGGTTTGAAATGTGAGTTTGGGGCATTTATTTGCCCACTAAATTTTTATTGGTGTCAGTTGGAAATTGCAATCGAAGATAAATTTCAACTACATAGAACGAAATACTCTATGTATTAAAGCCGCAGAGTTGTCTCTGGATCATTGATCACCCAAGTTTTCACTCTCGCCATGGCATCATCAGGTATAAAAATTTTCAACTATTTCAACCATGCTGAAACTAATTTTTTTTCGAAAGGTCGAGCTTGATGTAGGGTTTAAGCTCACAAGGTTTAGTGCATTCCCCTGTAGCTTTCATGGATAATAATAACAATTACGACGTTGCAAGAATATTGAGGGTTTATGGCTTGGATGTGATTATTTCATAAATGGCTATGAAGGATTTTGTTTTTGCAATTATGATATGCAGGCCGAGAAATTGCTCTATTCGTACATGTACCCAAAGATTAATGATCTTATGGAAGGCTCTATTCATACCTATACCCAAAGATTAATGATCTTATGGAAGGTTGGTACTGTATTTCCAATTAATTTAATCATTTTACATTGTTGGTTGAAGGATTGAATTATATATGCAAATTTTATGGTAAAATGGATAAACTTATTCTCCCTTAAGATTTGAACTATTGACAATCTGATAAAATTCATTATGGTTTTACTATGGGATGGGATTGGATTTTTTTTTTAGTATTTTGACAGTTATGGATGGACATGGATTTGTACTGGTTAGGAATTTTTGCTAATGATCCATTCACCAAGCTTCATTCTTGATCCTAGGTGCAAGTCCTTGTCAAAATTTACAAAATATATATCCCCCAGACCTGGCATCTAATAAACCACAATTTTATTTCAATAAGCTGATTGCAGCTATCTAGCCTGAGTGAAGTGGTTGTCTACACAAGAATACTATGTCTGTTGAGGTCATAGGTGTTCAAGGGTCTTGAATCCTGTGTTGAAAATATTCTCTATTGATGGAAAGTTGAATGCTCAAATATTTTGACACAGGTTGTACACTTCAGTAAAACACGTAGAAATTACACTTTAAAGGGAAGACCCAATAAAGTTTGGGTGCAAGAACAGAGTTAGAGTAAAAAATAATTATATGGTACTGCATGGTACTAAAGTACATTAAGACAAATATGAGTACAAGTGATTCAAACAGTAAAAACAAAAATAGCCACCAAAAAAATTGGAACACTCCATTATAAATTTTGAACTTGAGGGGCAGATAACCATATATGGTATATCCAAGTAAAATGGTTAATGAGATAATGGAATCAGTAAACAATAGTGACTCAGTGAGCAGTACATGAGCATCATATAGAAAATCACTCAAGTGAAATTTAGTTATGACCTAAATATTTTGTCTGGAATGATGTTTGGAATCAAAGATACTGCATAGTATTGTTGAGGCGCAGGTCTAATGCTTACTCAAATGGAAAAGAGGGACTTGCTTGACTATGTAATCAATTTGGTTGAAATTGTTTGTACTAACTTGGGTTTATGCTTTTTTTAATGGCAATGCAATGTTTTTCTACTTGATACAAAGACCAAAAATGCAGAAGCATGCCAAAGCACTGCCAATATTGTTTGAGCGAATATCTTGTTTGAAATCCCTTAGTCAAGTACGAAAACTGTTTTTAGACTTATTGCTCGTATAAGGCTGTAGAGAGTGCCTCTTGGTGCAATTAGAATGGCTGTATAGTTAAACATGCAATGCCCCATGATGGAGGAATCATCATTGTTTTTCCTTGACGAAAGATAATCATGAAGAAATTGTTACTTTGAGAGATGATGATATTTATATATAGAGGATCCTTAATTTGCATAAGCTTGTGAACATAGTATTCATGTACATGATATATAGACCTCATATCACTGTTATTGTAAGCTTCCCTTTCATAAGGTCCTGTTAACTGAAAAAATTGTCCATAAATGTATCAATCATGGTAACTTGTTTGGTAAATATCATGTATGAATGTATAATTAAAGAAAGAAAATCCACTCTAATTCCACTATTAATAAATACTTGGTCTGATGCAATTAGACTGCATTGAAATGCAAATAAAAATGGGGCCCTATTAATATAATTCAGGTGCACCAATCATAATCAAAATAGTAATTTTGCACAAAACACTAATCAACAAAGTTAGAAATGTAATAGATATGATTAGAATAATGCCGAAAGAAAAAGGAAGAGAATGTGCAACCGCAAAATGACTTGCAATAAATTAATCTCATGTAACCATAATCTAAAAGGCCAAGAGGTTGTGCCTGAATAATAACCTTGTGCATTAAAATGCTATAAATGCCACCAATAAGAATATTTCCAAACCAAATGTCTCAAGCAAACCCCATAAGGAATATACTTGGTGCAACCCATCCTCCATTGTAACTGCCATTTTGAAAAATATTATTCAAAACATATGACTATTTTGCAGTTACATATATAGATACAATTGAAACCATCCATTCATCAAGACCAAAAATATCCAGTAGACAAAATCTAGAACTTTGTGTTGCATGCTTTCAGCCATTAAGTAAAACCACCATGGAGTTATTAATCTTTGCTTTGCATTTATAAAGCAAATAAGGACTTGAGTAGGAGTCTATAGGGGCCTCTCTTGAGGTTGCAAGAAGTCATTCATGAGTAACCCACTTGTACATGATATCATTGTTAAGGAAACAATCCATACATTTGCCAAAAGCATGACACTTAACTACTGAAATCAAACTACTAGGAAGTGTCAAGAAAGAATATCACTGGCAAGTACATTTATAGGTAAATGACCCTTAATTGGCTTGGCTAGGATCCATTTAGAAAAGTATTATGTCAAAACTTATTTTAAAAATCTTATTATCAAAAGTTCAATTTTTCCAAACTAACATGAGAAGGGGCCATACGATGCATTCATTTGAAGCTATCTTCTAAGATCATATCACAAGACTCAATTAACCAGTAATTACATAGAAAATAACACCATAATATTCATTGGTATCCTTGGTGAACTGATGGAGCACATTAGGTCGAAATAACTCTATTGTAGTTCTTCAAATGCAAGTCTCAATTGTTATAACTTTTTCCTTTGATAAGTTTCAGGTACTTGTTAATGTGTTTAAAGTTTCCCTTGTAACACCTTGTTTTTTACCCCATGTTGTAATCATGTATGTAATGATGTGTTTGCACTTGAACTTGCACTGCTTCCTCTATGAATATCTCATGCAAATTCAAGACACTACACCCACTATCACCTCAACATACATGCCTCTTTCTTTAGGTTTGGTGCATGCCAACTCGAGGGGTGGTATCCCTAACTGTACCTACAGTTATTAGTTATTTCACTTGATGAGATAGAGTTGCAGGTAAGCAAGAATCATATCGAACCTAAAAAGACTTGGAGGGAAGGATCAGAGAAGACCGGTGTCTTTCTAGGGATGATGGGGTCAAATATGGGCTAGAATGATCATCTGAAAGAGGAGAAGAGAATAGAGGCAAGGCTTCCAAGATAGAAGAATCTTTCTCCCAACAGGGCGTGGCTTCGAATGAAAGGGTTTTAATGGATAAATACTTTACCCTAGATGTTATGAGGGAGCTAGGGTGTGTTGTAGATCACTGTAGGTCCTAAGGGGCTAGGGAGCTCACTAAAACCTGCAATAATTGATACAGATTAGAGATACAATCATCCAATAGGCCAATTAACCTAACGGCCTACAAAAGAAAGTAATCAAGCGTATATTATCCAATCATTTAAACACACATCAAAGCAATAAGGAAAATGATGGAGCAACAAAAAAACTTTATTATCTGTCAATCTGGAAATACAATAAATGGTCTTTAAAATTTTCCATCCCTTATAACAATCAACTCTTTTATTCTCATAGGCCTCACTTGACCTAGAAATGTCCACCCTAGGCCTCAGAGAACCATTTCTTTGCATGATATCAATGGTAACTGTGGCATGCAAGTCTAGTTCACCTTAAACTCCAATTTGATGGCAGTTTGAGTGTTGTCCCAGTCTTAGTTCTATGGTCCTAACTATTCTCCACATTCTGCATGGTATGCTTTTTCCTTATTAGAATTGTATGTAATTCAACATAAACTGAAAACAACTCATATCATGTGTAATAATCTCTGAAATGTTGATGGAATGTATGCATTCATCCCCAATCCATTCAACCTATTTTTGTGAAAGCCAACTGTTGTTTACTCCCTGCAATGGAAAAAATAAACTAGGCCTATTCAATAGGGGGTGTGCCCTACTTTAGATAACAACTTAAAGCACCACTTTAATTAGGGTGCAACTCTTTCTTTTAAAGTGCAAACCAAAACAAAAAAATAATTTTGCTAAAATTAGAGTCCTCTCTACATGGAGACTTAACTAGAAATGATCTGGAACATACACAGGCTAGGCGCACTTGTCTTGGATGAGATAAACAATGAGTTAAAAATATGGACATTCTATAAACAAACTACCAAAATTAACTTGTACCAGTGTTGATCTTCCTTTTCAGGATGACCACAAAATGATGCACCCCCATACCTATTGTCGTAACCTTGAGTTTTAAAATTAGTTTAAAATTCTAAAGCAGTCCAACACATGCTAGTCCACATGTTTGACTTCTATTTAAAAACATGCAAGTTTTAAGTGATGAACTCGTGTGCCCGATATTCAACTACCACTTGTGCAAAGCATTTGGAAAATATAAATACTAAACTATGGAATCTACGTTTGCATGTGCTGTTATGTGATTTATTTTGGGCGTCATCTATATAAGTGCCACGTAATTAAATCTCAAGTTCTTTCTTTCTTGTAATGTGCCCTTCATACACTGCCAATTTGTACATGTGAGTCTCATGCATGACTTTATGATCATAAACGTATTGTTATCCTCTTGTCCACGTGGTGTTTTAACTAGCCAAAATATTCGTGGGTCAAGACTCAAAAGGTACCACTGCAAAAAGGTTCTTATTTGGCTTAATTAACCTGTTATATTGTCTAAAATTTTAATCAATTTTTCTACATGTACATATCGATTGAGACAATAACACATGGGTAGAATCATCTAAATTTCTAATTGAAACATACAGGAATGATACCATCAGCCACTTTGAATTTTTGAATCAAACATGCAAAAAATACCATTTGCAGTTCAAGAGTGTACTTGATGTTCTATATTTTTCGGAAGCCACGTTGTTCGCCTTCATACTCAATGAGTGTAACAGGTGACCCCTTTTCCTTCAATGCTGGATAGGTCTTACATGCTTGTTCAAGAGGGACAACCTTGTCATCTAATTCTCAAAATAAAATCTATGGACATGAAAGTCTATCAACAAAATCGGTGGGTAGTCACCTCTTACAGTAGTGATTCATGCTTCCCAACAAGATTGTCAGTGTAATATAATTCAAACTTTGTGTGTATCAGCTTTCAATAGTGACAAGTCAACAACTCCAAGCAGAGAAACCCCAACTTTCAATGTTTCCCTAAATACAAGCACAACCAACATTGTGTAGCCTTCAGCTGATGTCTTGGTAATACACAGCCTCTCATCGTCTATTCTCCCCATTGTTACTAGAAATTTAAATTTCCACCCCACTAGATTGGCACATGAAAATAGGTTCTGCAATTCACATACTTCAAGATATACCGCGTAGGAAATCTACCTGAATCAAAATAGATGATATTACCACTCGAATTCTAATTGTTCCAAACACTTCTTAGCTATTTCAAGGCAATCAATTGATCGAATAATTCCAACTTAGTCCCACATGGTATTTTGTAACTCCGTCCTTGTTAATGTTGTAATATGATTGACATCATCTATGTTGCGAAACCCCAAGCACAGTAGATACAATAAGGAAAGGCCATTTAATTGACTTGTCAATTTCAATATTTGATTTAACTATGCAATTCAATGATGGTTCAGCTGCTCTCTATGCAAATAAGTGCTTCAAGTAATGAGTTGTCTGCAAGCCTATTGGCACCATGATACCCTATACAGATAAATTCGTCAGCTACATATAGACCCATTATAGGCATCTCTCCATGAAATCTAGATTGAACCCCACCACACATAATATGCAGCTAGCACTACATGTATAAGACTTTTTTTCAAGGCCATGTTGCAAAATTTAGCAGTCTTGTGATTCCAAGGAAAATCAACCACTTAAATGGGCAAAACTCAAATATCTACCCTTAAGTGTCACACAGGTAGGCCTCTCATTATTTAGATTTCCTAAATTCCCTAGATAAATCTAGATTAACAATGGAAGGTGACCTCAACTAAACTTTCCAGTGTACCAACTAGGGGGTTTCCACATGCAATGCCTAATATCACAACAAAGTGGCCTAGTTTTCTCAAGTACTAGTTTAATTGATTTATAAGATGACTAAGTGTATTTAGAAAATTGAAAAGGTTTAAATCAAGGTGCAAATGCTTATATTTATCGAGGTACAAAAGTTTTAGAGCATGCGCTGAAAAATGCTTATATTTCATGGTCCTTTGGATTCATGTGCCTCATCTTTTTTCATAGTCAAGAAGCTAGTCTTCTCCAAGCATTAAGTGGGTAAATATTTCTATTACTTTTCAGACAATTTAATGGTTGTCCAAAGATGATTCATCATTGTTATCTATATTTTCCAGAATGTTAAAACCATGCATTCAACCTGTGAAAGTTAATAGCTGGGGTTTGACCAAATACAATTAAGTTCTTTTAAGAGTGCATGAAGTCCAACTTGCATGAAGTGAGATGGTTGATCAACTTGCATGAAGTGGGATGGTTGCTTTAGAAAGTTTGTGAGCCTGCCTTCTTTCTTTTGTATTTACTGATTTCCATTAACTATTTTGATTTTTTTTCTACCTTTCATGCTGCATTCATGAAACCTGTTTGGAGATGTTTTTTTGGATTTTGATTTTGAATTTTATTTCTTTCTCTGCTCATAATAAATGTTTTTATTGCTGTTGTTTCATAATACTATTACTAATTTCTTGTATTCCCTTTAGACAGTTGAGCTCCATGTATAACAGGCCATGAGCTGATGATGGCAACTCCATGGAATTTGGGGATTGTGAAGTTGTTATTTTTTTATAACATTAACTACTGGCAGAAATAATGTTGTACTCTACTACTCTCTTCCCTTTATGCATGTGATAAGTAGCTTTCGTGGAGCCTTTCTTATTTCTCTAACCTTTGCATGAGAAAACTCCTCAATAGTTTTAATTCACAACCCCATCTCCATGGGTAGGCTTGAAATTATTGCTTTATCAATGTCTAGGATTGAAATTATTGCATTATCAATGTCTCTTTGTCTATATGTTATAGTATACACCACCCCAGTGTGTAGGATCCACGGATCCGTGGATCTGATATGTATCTGGATCATATCCTCCTAGGGTCTGTCATGGAAATGTATCCCCTATAGAAGGAAATGTATCTTGGTCCCATGAAATGGATCATATGAAAAATCAAACAATTCCTAAAATTTTCAAAAGGATCTTGAAACTTCTAGTGTTTCTACCATTGCACCCCCACCCCCCCCTCCCCAAAAAAATATTTTTTAATGAAAAACTAAAAAAACCCTAAACACCTAATGGCTAAAAGCATAAACCCCATTCCTGCTCAAGGTCTGATCTATCCTTATGTCAATATCTGCTCTTGAACTTCAAAATATCAATATCAAGGTCTTCTCTCAATGTTTTTATTTGATTTATATTTATGGTTAAGGTTTGCTGTCAAGGGCTAATCTATCTTTATGTGCTATGTTGTTGCCCACTTCAACACTGTTATGTAGGCTTGCCATAGCTTTCAACAAAACCACTTTATTCCCGGCTCATAGGACATGTGGATTGTGGCTCACTAAAACACTATTTTTCCCTGCTTCAAGTTCATGCCGAAATTGTTATTACAATTATCAATATCAATCATGGTTACAACTCATCAAATTATCAGTTATGGTACATGAACTCTTTTTTTCTGACAATATTTTATAGTTCTATTGTTGTTTCGTGAATGGTTTTGTTTCTTCACTCTATTTTATGTATTTATTATAAAAATATCTTTATATCTTTTTGTACTTGATGTTTCCTCGCCATATCTAGATCTTGGGTTTTGAAAAATATGGCAAATTTGTATCCATATATGTATCTTGGTAACTTAGGTCTGTCTTGAGTCGTGAGGGCGGTTTGTGTTTCCCTATTTCATGTGAGTTCATGAGTGGATGACGACAACTCATGGCATTTGGAGATTGTAAAGTCTATTATCTTTTTGATAGCACTAAATATTGGCTGAAATAATGTTGTACTGCACTACTCTCTTCCCTTATGCTTGTAATAAGTAGCTTCTCTGGAGCCTTTCTTACTTCTCTAGCCCGTTGCATGTAAAAAATCCACTATCAGCTTTAATTCATAAATCCTTCTCCATGGGTAGACTTGACAGTTCCACATTATCAATGTTCAGTCTGTCTTGGGTCATTAGGGCTGTGTTTCCCTTTTTCCCGTGTAAGTTTTGGAACTATATGATTAAGGATATATTTATGGTCTCATGTAGGTGTTTATCACGGATCAGAATATTTTAGTGAGTGTAAGGGTCTGTTTGTTAATAAAAAAATATGTTTGAATTTGTTGTTACTTGTTGAGGTTTGAATTATATTCACATTTTCCACTATTTTAGTTGTCTCTCTAGTATTGAGCTTTGGGTTCTTGTTTTGATAAAAGAATGCTTGCATTTTTTTTGGTAAGAGGAAGTCTATCTTATGTACAAGAATATTCACAGTGATGGAGACAACTTAACTCATGGCCACCATATCGTATGTTTGACGAAATAGTAAGAAAAACCATATAGACTAGAACCTTAGAGGGAGTGGTGAACCAGAGAGACTCTGTACTAATATTTGCATCTGCTTGGGACATGGGGTTGTTGACTGGTAACAACCTGGCTCTCTTAAGGGTGCCCCTTGTCCCCTTGTTCTTTGCATTACTCTGACCCTTGCTATGATCTCTTGATGGTGTTTAGTAGGCAGTAATAGCTTTCATTATTTTGTGGAAGCTCTTTCAGGATGGTGTAGGTTGAATGAGCAAGTATCTGGCATTTATGCTCCTTGAGAAACTCATGTATGGGGTGGGGTTCCAAATTCCAATTCCTTGTCAATTTAGTTGCTATGAGTTGCAGCTCTTTTGGATTGAACCTTTTCTTCCAAGTTCTCTAGCTTTTGTATTGTTGTGGTTTTGTATCTACCAGTGAACTCTTATGCTATGTGAAATACTTCAGAGTTGTGGCCACATGTGCGAGTCCTTGATAGTAGAGCCAAATAGTAGAGAATCCCCCTGGATAGACATGATGGAATATACTTACCTAGTCACCCCTTTCAGCCGCACACTAAAACTTTGTCTCCTCATTTTGTCACTTTGTTAACAGGGGAGGGTGCGAATATGCCACTACTTCTTGTCTTGATGGAGAGCTCACATACAAGTGAGCTCAAACCAAATGAAAATTACGTCAAGGCCAAACATGAAGCCCAAGAAGTGGGATCTGTAAAATGGCAATGCAAATGTACTTAACTGGTGTGATAAAATAAGATAAGATAATTTTATCAATGTCTGACTAATGACCACAAAAGTAGGTCAATGGGGATGTCGAGTACAATGATGTTGTTACAAAGCTGGAGTACCAAAAGGTCTCCTATAAAAGGCAATAGTTAGTAAATATTTGCATGGCAATGCAAGGTCCTTACAAATACATCATTCTAAGGTGCCTTATTTTGAATATACTAAGGAGAAAAAACAACTCCATAAAATCTATTTTTAAGTATTTTATTGGCTCTTACTGTATGAATCTCCTTCCCTATGTTTGGAAGGTGGAGGGCTTTAGGAGTCCTCCTACATTTTTGTCTTGGTGTGGGTCCAATTCCACCACTTCCTCCCTTTCCTTCTTCAGGTATGTGCTTTGTAGATCAGGACAGGTATCCTTAACCGTAATCCATTTTTTCTCTAGATCACTCCACTCTTTCCACTATGATTTCCACTGAAATTATCCTATTCATGTTGTTCCCTTTTCCATGCCGTGGAGATCAAATATGATTGGGAGATCCATAATTCTCCATAAATCTCTGCCTTGAACTGTATTTTTCTCATCATTCCCTGTTGAGCTTTTGTTTGGAGGCAGATCAAGATTGGTAGGGATTAATATCCTCCTCTTCTTGTCTTACCCTACATGAATGTTTAATTTTCCAATATGTAGGACTGTTGGGTGTTATGCTGACACCTTTTGTAGAGGAATATTCTTTCCTCTTGACCCAACATGCATTCACCATTCATTATATTTGGAATTCTGATCACCAAAATATGGAGAAAGAGGTTGAGTACATTTATACCTACACTGGCTCAGAAGGCTTGTTTATCTCAAGCATATAACATGGGTGCCCCTACATGAATTGTTGAACATGCCCACTATGGAGGACTATGTCGAATGTGCTCAGTATGGCAGACTGCAGACTGTAGTATGGAGAAAATAATGCTTGTATGTTAAATTGGCAAAAATGATAAATGTTTTTAATTTTATTTTGGTTGGAGCAATTGTTATATTATGTATGTCTCTAAAGTTCAGTAAATTTGTCCTATTTTCAGATGATGAAAGAGTCCTAGAGCAAAGACAACATTACTGTTCGTTGGGATATTGGTCTCAATAAGAAGCACATAGCATACTTTGTCTTCCCAAAGGTGTTCGCCCCCAAAAATATGTTACCAGAATAATTTCTTTGGATTTGCTTAATATGTTAAAACAACTTGCTGTCTAGGTTACCTTTTTCGATATTTGTGACAGCTTAAAAAGGCGGGTTACACTACAAAGATTTTAAACTTCCTATTATATTTTTTTAGGAGGATAATAAACTACGTTTGGTACCTGGTGATGAGCCGCATTTGCATTATTCTGGGGATGCATCTCACCTTGCCTGGAAGTCTATTGGACATGTGGTATGCTGTACTCATCTTCTTTATTAGTTTGCATTTTTTCAGATAAACTATCCATGGTTTGGTAGGATAAAAATTATGACATGGGTGAAAGAGTTATTTTTAATAGGAGAAATAGTAATCATAGATTGATGAAAGTTAATATCATAATATTGATAATTAAAATGAAAATTGGAATGCTTTGTTTGTGTTTGATACTTTTCAGATCAAACTGACTGCCCAGGAGGAAATTGCACTTCAGTTGCGTTCCAGTCAGGTGACATGATTCGTTTATTTTTGCGGCTCAGTGATTTGTAATGGTTGGCATATAGAAAGTGTTTCTGTGATCTCATTTATAGTACTGATTTTTTTCAATATGACTTCTTTTCATATTCACAGGGGGTTCCCATTGATGTTCTACATAATTTTAGTGTGGATTTTGTTTGGAAGAGTACAAGCTTTGATCGTATGCAAGCAACCATGAATACATTTGTTGTAGATGAGACTAGTGTTAGTGGGTAGGAAGGCTACACCTCTCTTAGCTGAAACATTATTTTGGCATGAATTGTTGTTTGATTAAAGTTGTAGTATATTTCATTGACCTTTAATTATTTGGCTCATTTGTTTTAAGTTCTTTTCATAAGATAATCATTTATTCATTCTGGAATTCATGTATCATTTCACTGTTATTGCAGTGATTATTTATTCATGTTCTTTGAAATGAATGCTAATTCATAACTTGTTTTCGTAACTGTTACATAGTTACATATATCACCGGTTGCTGGGCCATGAAGTTGAGGTTCTGATAGTTCGTAATACTCTACCTCATCGATGTGGGGCCCCAGGATTGCCAGAATTGAATGCATCTCAGGTGCAGTTTTAGCTGCTATTATATATGTTTTAGTGCATTTGAATTATTGCTGGTTTTTATTATAAGTCTCTTTTTAAAACAACAATTTATTTCTGCTTAAATTCCAGACACTTGATGTATCTTTTGTTTGCATCAACTCCTAAACATCTCACATTTAAATTTAGAACTATCATTTTTTAAACTTTTTTGGCTTTGACACTCTGAGGCTCCCCTTGAATTTTTAATTGCTTACTTGTTTGTACATTCATACGAACTTGAAGAATAAATTTATATATTCTGGATTTTCATCCCATTACACTCAGTTGAGATGAGACTGGTAGCAATCAAGTTAAGACTCTATTGTTGGAGCAGTATAAGTCAACATCCTTTATCCTTGTTATTGATCTTTTACCCCCTCTACGGAGCAAAATATGCATCCCTCCAAGCTTGTGTTACCCATTCTGAGATGCATCTGAATTTGATCCTGGATTCACTATCATGCATATATAGCCCTTGGGGTAATCAAACCCTCCTCTTCTTCCCTCCAAGCTTGTGTTACCCATTTTGAGATGTATCTGAAATTGATCCTGGATTCACTATCATGCATATATTGTCCTTGGGTTAATCAAACCCTCCCTCCTTAGATCCAGGGAATAACTGATGCCTTCTGTAGTCCTTTGATATTTTGGGTGCCCCAAATTGTTTAAACGTGACACAACAAATGTTAATGGGTTTATGATTTTTTCTTTCCACTATCTCCTTCATGTTTATGGTTTTAGATCCACTCTAGTTAATCCTATATATCGAAGTAGAGAGAGACTGGAGATCCCCTCAATAAATAACCTGCAGATTCTGAACAGACCCCTCCATTAGCTTTCACTCCCTCTTTGGAGAAAAATCTGCTTCCCTCCAATCCACCAGTAACACCTTTTTCCATGATTCTGCAAACAAATTCTCTTTTGTGATTAGTAGAAGATTCCAGGGTTTTGATCTCTTATTGGACATGCTGTAAATATCCTTTCTCTCTATATGAATAGTGTATAAAAAGTTCAAATTACATTTCAAATAAAAATTATAAGATACATATTTTAACATATAAATGGTAAGTCCTTAAGTCCTATCATGAAGGATCCTCATAATTCTTCTGTTAAGCGTGTTTGGTCTAGGGTAGTACTATGATTGGTGACCTCCTTTGAAGTCCTAGTGTCGTACTCTCCACCCTTTTTTGCATGCCTTTGAGATGAGAGAAATGCAGGGCTGGGATGATCATGATTGACTAATACACTGGGTTGATCCTCTTGGTTGTTGTGGCACTTTCTTAGATAGGAAATTGCTACTAGCTTTAGTGACCAATACACTGGGTTGATCTTCTTGGTTGTTGTGGCACTTTCTTGGGTAGGAAATCACTTCTAGCTCTAAATGTGGGATTCTTCCACATGGTGCTGAAGAATTAAGATTTTTGTTTCCATGCTTGTTTTACTTTAGTCAAGTATTTATATAATTTTAGCTATTATTTAATATTCTTATTGTCTTTAGCTTCTTATGTAGACCTAGATACTTGTATGGCTATTTGTTAATGAACACGATGAGTTATTTGCACTACTTGTTTGGCTTCATTAATGGTTGGGGACCTATTTTGTACAAGATATTGTTTGTGATGAAGTTTAAATGTTTTTTTTTGAATAATTGTGGTGGATGTGAGATGTTTTTTGCTATTATTTATTTGTCTTGGTTGATGCTTATCAATTCTGCTATATTTCTAACATTGTTTTCTATGGACATCATAAGATATTGTACATATATTGAAAATGATTAGGAGCAATATAAATAGTAAATAACATAATGTACAAATATTAAATGCCTAAAATATTAATATATAATCTAGTCTAATAATTTTCTTCATTGTAGTTGTTACCATTTTACTAGTATGGCTTTGTCTGGCTTCAATTATTTAGCTTTTTTTTCAAAGTCATCTAGATTTTGCAGTGATATCAGGGTTGTTGAACTTGTAATCCAAGGAAATTTACCTCTTCATAGGGATAGAGATGATAGTAATTGTTACCAGTTTTTCCTGTGGACAACATAAGATATATTAAATAAACTGAAAATGAATAGTGGCAATATAAGTAGCCAATAGCATAAAGTCCGAAGATTAAATGGCTAAAATATATAATCGAGTGCAATCATTTTCTTTAATGTAATTGCTACCATTTTACTACTCTGGTTGCAATAATTTATCTTTTTTCTTTCAGAGTCATCTAGGTATAATTTTATAGTGATATCAGGGTTGCTAAACTTGTAATCTCATGAAATTTTTCTGACAAGGATCCTTAATCAATACACTATGCTAGGGTTTTCAACAAGGTATCCATTCTGTGTTGAAATATTGTAACTTCAAAGAATATTCTATATGTATATTTTTGTGGTCCCCGATGGTCCTACCGGGAGAACCACTTGTATTGCATTGTACCCCGATGCTCCTAATCGGAAGAACTAATAAGAGTCATGAGGTAGTCCCCTATAATTGTAAAGGTGGGTCATTAGCACCCCAGTGTGGTTACTTTAGCCTACATGTGTAACTCAAGCTTACATGATTTAACTCGAGCCTACATGTCAAATGAGTTAACTTAAGTGAATAGATGAATATAAATAGAGGTGTAGCGCTCCTCATTTGCAACACACACTCTCACTTGAGTAGCGCACTTGTGGAGGAGAGAAGTAGCTGGAGAAGGAGGAGGATCATGTTTTTGATCTCCTTGTTGGTTTTACCTTTTTACCTTTTTGGGGCATCTATATTGAGGAAGTTTTTGTTCGGTTTTTTCCTTTAGGGTTTTCCCAGGATAAATTTGTGTTGTTCTTATGATACTGTTTCTTTCAGTGATCCTGTTTATATGCTTTTGTTATGGAAATGAAATGAAATACTGACGTTTTAGCCAAGCATATAAAAATTTAACATGGTATCAGAGCTAACCTGAATAGGACAGCTTTCACAAGCTATAGAAGCTAGGGATTCTTACTTTTTGTTTTTTTCTCCACAATCGATCAAAAAAAGAAGGCTAGGTTGACTCTCCATTGAAGGGTGCATCTTTCTGTCGAAGTGGAATTCGATTTCGAGCATTTTCAGTTTTCGGTGCGGGAAATTAGGGATTCTTACTAAAGAGGAATTTTTGAGTGATCCTGGCATAGGATTTATATCCTCATCAAAATCGAAGTTTAGAGACCTGGATCAAGATTTTTTGTTGGGTGAAATTTCGGGAAAGTCAAACCCTAGTTTGACCCCGAGCTAGAAAAACCCTAAATACTAAAACTGCTACGTTTTGGTACATTCGCTATATACCAATATTGGTGAAGTATCAGGAGCTAAAAATTGAAGAGGCCAAATATAAAATCCTGATGTACACTTTGTCCAAAATTCAGCCTCATATTCGCTATATTCTGGGAGATATGATCCGTCAAATTTAGGGTTCCAGCCTCCTTCAGAATTCATCCCTAAACATGACACCTGGGGAAAATTGCTATAGCGTGGGCTACAGAGGTCAAAATTAAATTCCTGAAGATTTTATAAAAAGAGAATAGACTTTAATTTATGTGGTCCTAATTTTAGAACCAGAATATGAAACAGTGACACGTGGTAGGCTGTACAACTTCGCTGTTCTGAACAGTCCTGTAACAGGTCACCTTGGGAAAAGAATCATAAATACCAATTGGTGAAACCAATTCTAATGAAAGCTATGGTTTTGGATCCGGGACATGCGAGGTTACCTCAGTGAGAAATTTCAGACATAGAGGAGCTATAATTTAGGAGATATAATAGAAGCAGTGACAGACATTTCTGCAGAAGAAATTGGAAAACTAGGGCTTCCTATTCCGAGAGCTTTCCTCCACTGTTTTCAGAAAAGGAGTACATTGGAAAGATCCATTTGAAGAGATCTATCCTTCTATACAATCAAATCTAAAATATTCCAAGTTTTGAAAATTAGGGTTTCTCTGACAAACCCTAGATCAGCTAGCTCTGGAAGCAGGATGGACACCTCAAATCGGTAAGATCTAATCTTTTGCTATTTGCATTTGAGGTTCTCATTTCAAAGTGATCTATCACATCAGCTTGATGATAATCTTGGTAAAGTTGACAACTTCCAAGCATGGAAGTATTTGATCTCTTTGAAGAAAATGAATTGGACACCTACATGAGTAGAGAGGTTCCAATTCCATACGGAGATGAGGTTCAAAGCCTTACACAAGAAGAACTTGATTAAGGCCAAAAAGATCATTGTTGATTCAATCATGGATCAACTTGTACCACAAGTGTCTTCCCTAAAGACATCAAAGATGTTTGATTCCTTGATTAAGCTATTTGAAGATAAGAACTTAAATAAGAAGATGGCTTTAAGAAAACAATTGAAGAATGTGAAGATCTAGAATGCAGAACAACTTGAAGCGGTAGAAGAAGAAGTGAAGAATGCAGAAGTGGTGATAGCCACCTTGAATGGCCTCCCAGGATCATGGGATTCATTTATGCAAAGAATGTATGCCAGAAGGAAGTAATTGCTTTCATCTCGACTCATAAGAAGAGAAGAAGAAGATGGGAGAAATTGAAGATCAAGCTCTCACCATTCAAAGAAGATCCCTCAAGTGATGAGGAATATGAAGAACTCAATTATTGAAGAACCTATTATTCATCTTATCATTTGGATAATAAATGATGATTTCATGAATGAAGAAGATGATAAAGCAGAATGATCAAGATGGAGTCTATCCACGAAACAAATAAAAGATAAGTATTCAATTGTCATTTCATGATATTGTTGTGTTATACATTTGATTATATTCAGTTGATGTGTTATGCATGATAGATTTTTTGCATTAATGACTATATACTACTAATATGAATGTGATGGGTAAGTAGCTCATGGTGCTATACAACTCTCCATTGCTACTTATCAAACCTCTTTGCTGACATATTGGATTAGTGCACAATCTCAATGATGTCATGGTAGAGATGGAAGGCATCTAGAAAGTTTATGTGAGATATGGATGAATGTTGTATTGACTAAACAATTGCATGATGCATAAGAATTTGTCATTATGCATATGTTTTATGAAATAGTTCTAACCATGCAACTGGTGCATTTGAATTGTAGGAAAGGACCTGTACAACCTCCTACAAGAAAATAAGGATGAGACTTGTTCCGAAGAACAAGTGATGACAATTCAAGATTCACTCCAATAAACATGAATCTGAAGCTCCCAGGGTCAGTGACTCCATGACGAAAGAAAGAGCTTCAGAGAGTGGTAGATCCACCTTGAAGGATGAAGACCACCATGGGTACAAGAGATAACTCAAGATGAAGAAAAGAATGCTATGAAAGAAGCTATGATCAAAGAATAACAGTTGATCATGGGGAATGATGTATACGATATGATTTCGAGACATAAAGGGAAGTACATAGTATCCTCCATATGGATCTACAAGAACAAGTGTACAAAGCAAGGTTCGTGATTTTCCTCAGAAAGAATAGACTATGACATGACACACTCTATTGACCAGTATATATCAAGCATAGAACCACCTGTACAGAATGAAGAGGGAAGATGATATTCCACTTCAGGGGAGTGTTAACACCCAAAAATGGTTAACTACCTCATCTCCCCCATTTCATGGCTCATTCGTCCATTTACCTACCATATTTCCCTGAAAATCCCACTAAAAG
>LPNX010838574.1:0-18146 GCA_001517045.1 Pseudotsuga menziesii | reverse complement strand
TATTGTATACATTTTGATTTTCATGACTTAATGAGAAATATGGTTTTGAACTTTTGACTCATGTGTATTGACATCTTGATCTATGACTATTGACTATGATATCTCTGTGTCTCATAATATGATTGTGATCACTAATTAGATGTGTAAATGTGTAATACTAATGTTAAATGTGCATTGATTCTGATTTATATTGAATATTTGCAAAAAATTGGATCTATATGTCTATAATTTTAAATTTTTAATATATATATATATATATATGGCGTGTCCTACGTGTCCTGATTCTAGGGATCAACGTGTCCGTGTCGGACACTCGAATCCTCGTGTCCCATGTCCCCGTGTTAGGTGACTTAGCCTAGAAGCCATAAATCAACTGGAAAGGAAAATAAGAGCAAATTTTCTAAAAATGATTATGAAATCAGTTGCCTTCAGGAAGAGCTAAAAAGACAAGCTCTCTAAATCAAAAAATTGAGAAAAACTCTATAGATTTGAACAGCATGCTTCTACAACAAAGAGATGTTAAAGACAAAACTGGAATTGAATTCACACACAAGGCAGAGAACCAACAAGCTGAATGCTCTCTGAATTAGGAAGTCAATCTTATAAAGGAAATACTTGCCAGACATAGATCAAATCTTAGCAAAATACATGAGCCAATGAATGAAGCTCAAAGACTATTATCCTTAAGAGAGAAAGAATGTGAGAGGTTAGAAAAAGAAGTTTCAAATCTAAGAAAGGAAGAAGGTTCCTCCAACTTTGATGGAAAAGTTGAATTTGGGACAAGACTGAGAGAGTCAATGCAAACTTCAAATCCAGGGAATGGTGTAAGGAGGAATTGGAAAAGTACTTCCTTTAACAATTTTGTTGCGCCGAGAGGATCATCTTTTGTTAGGTACCCAAATACATTTTTTAGATATTGTTATAACTGTTATAACTTTGGTCATAAAGCTGTTGAATGCGGGGCTCCAATGAGAAGAATTTTTGTTAAAAATGAAAGAAAAGAATACCCTTCTAACAGATCTGTGAATCAAACCAAGAACTCTTTCTCTTTGTTGTCTGATGAAGAAGAGTGCTCTAAGTGCAACAATTTCGTCATACTGCTGCAAATTGTAGACTAAGACAAGTCATTCAAGAAGAAGAAAAGACAGAAGATATACGTGGGATAGCTCTTTACGCTCAAAAGGAAGAAAGCATAGGGTATATTGATGGTGGATGTACCAAGCATATGACAGGAGACAAAGAGAAATTCCCTACTCTGAAAAAGAAAAAAGGAGGTGATGTGGCCTTAGTGAGAATGGTACAGCAAAAATTCTTGGCAAGGGAACTGCAGCTCTCAAAGAAAATGCCAAAGCCCAATAGGTATTGTATGTTCATGGCCTAAAGCATGATCTTCTAAGTGTAGGACAAATTTGTGATGCTAATCATAATATTACCTTATTTTCTCACCATTGTGAAATTAAAAGAAATGGTTCCCAGAGAATAATTGGAAAAGGAACTCGATTTCCTGGCAATGTGTATGTCCTAGATGAAACAAAGGAGAGAAATGTTATATCAGTCAAAATGACAACAGCTGGCTATGGCACAAAAGGATAGCACATATTAACTTTGATAACTTGGTAAAAGTCAATCGAACATAAGCAGCAAGAGGAATGCCAAAAATCTCAAGCCTGCAAACAGACTGTGTGGATCATGTCTTCATGGGAAGCAAGAAAGGGTCAGTTATAAGCCAAAGATTCAGCAGTCTACATCACAACCTCTGGAATTGGTACAGACTAATCTACGTGGACCAGCAAGAGCTCAGACACTTCAAGGTGAGAGGTATTTCATGTTGTTTATTGATGAGTATACTAGAATGATCTGGGTGACGTTTCTTAAAACTAAGTCTGAAGCTTTTGAGAAATTCAAATTGTTCAAGACTAAAGTGGAAAATGAGTGTGGTCACAAGGTCAAGTTCCTTAAATCAGATAACAGTGGGGAATTCACTCTAACTGAATTCAAAAAAAATTGTGAAGAGAATGGTATCAAAAGGCAATATTGTACAGCCAATACCCCTCGGCATAATGGCATTATAGAAAGAGAAAATAGGACGGTTCAAGAGGATACAAGAACTATGCTGCTAGAAGCAAAATTGGTTGAAACATTTTGGAGAGAAGTTGTAGCAGCACTGGTGTATATCATCAATAGAGCCCAATTAAGAGCCAATAGTGACAAGAATCCATATGAACTATGGACCAGCATATCAATTGCAGTAGGACATTTCAAAATCTTTAAAGTAAGTGCTACATTAAGTTAAATGAACATTTGGGAAAGTTTCAAAACAGAACTAATGAAAGAATACTTTTGGGATACTCAACAGAAAGAAGAGCTTACAAATGTTATAACAAACTACTGAAAATAATTGTTGAAAGTATGGATGTTAGAGTGGATGAGGAATTATCACAAGAGTTGTCAAGCCATGAAGAAGAAGAAGTAGATGATGAATAATCTGATAAAGATCGAGATGAAAATGAAGCAGGAAAAAAGAAAGAGGATCAAGAAGAACAACATGAAGAGAAACTGGCCCTTCTTCAGTCTGCAAAAACTCACGAACACACAAGCCCTCTCTCAAATCGGTAAGAAGAGATCATTCGGAGGATTTCATCATTGGAAACCTAGATGAAGAAATGTAATTGAGGCAAATAGCAGGAAGAGATCTGGCACTACTATCATTAATTGAGCCAAGAAATTTCAATGAAGCTTATGAAGATAAGCATTGGAACAAGGCCATGCAAGAAGAGCTTGAACAGATTAAAAAGAGTGGAACTTGAGAATTAGTCTCGCACCCAAGGGATAAGAATGTGATAGGAACAAAATGGGTCTTCAGAAACAAATTGAATGAAGACGGAGAAATAATAAGGAACAAGGCTAGGCTTGTATGCAAAGGCTATGCACAAGTTGAAGGAATTGATTTTGAAGAAACCTTTGCTCTTGTTGCTTGAATGGAGGCAATCAGAATGTTCCTTGCTTACTCATGCTTCAAGAATTTCAAGGTATATCAAATGGGGACATAAAATCTGTCTTTTTAAATTGATAACTAAATGAAGAAGTCTGCACTGAACAACCTGAGGGTTTCAAGCTGCCTAAAAAGAGGACTATCTTTTGGAAAATGAAAAAAGCCATTTATGGACTCAAGCAAGCCCCAAGGGCATGGTATGATCGGTTAGACAAGTACCTCTCTCAACAAGGTTTCAAAAGAGGTAATGCAAACAGTAATATTTACTTCAAAACATAAAAGAATGGACTTCTAATTACATTTGTCTCTGTTGATAATATCATTTTTTGGTGTAATGATGATAAATTGAGTCGTTAATTTGCTGATGTAATGGCATGTGAATTTGAGATGTACATGATTGGGGAACTATCATTTTTTCTTGGACTACAGATTTCCCAAACACCAGAAGGTATTTTTATATCTCAGTCCAAGCATCTAAAGGAAATGCTTAAAAGATTTGGGATGGAAGAATGTGCTCCTGTAGGTAGACCCATGACAACCAGTTGGAAGCTCAGCAAAGATGATCAGTCTCCACAAGTTGATGACACCTTTTATAGGTCAATGATTGGTATCATGTTGTATATAACAGCCTCTAGACCTGACATTATGCATGTTGTTGGAATGGTGGCTAGATTCCAATCATGTCCAAAAATAATCACATGTGACAACAATCAAGAGGACCTTTAGATACCTTAAAGGTACATCGACGTTTGGACTTTGGTATCCCAAGAACCAAAAATTTGGCCTCTCATCCTACACTGATGCAGACTGGGTAGGTAGCCTTGATGATAGAAAAAGTACCAGTGGTAATGCATTCTTCTTTGGGCAATTGCTTGGTAGCATGGTCAAGCAGAAAGTAGTCATCCATAACATTGTATGTCGCTAAGGCTGAATATATAGCTGCAACAGATTGTTGCACTCAGATTTTGTGGATAAAGCAGTCCTTGGAAAAAATCCAAGTTAAAAACAGTCAACCTACACCAATCTATTGTGACAACACTAGTGCCATAAGCATATCGAAGAATCATGTTGTGCACTCAAAGACTAAGCATATACCTATCAAGTACCACTTTCTTCGAGAGCAAGTTAGTGAACAAAAGGTGAAACTGGAATATGTGAGCACAAAGGAACAAGTAGCTGACATTTTTACCAAACCCTTGCCTAAAGATACATTTGAATATCTTAGGCAGAAGCTAGGAGTTATATCCCTCCTAAATTAATTATTGCATTTGTATTGATTGGGTGCCATATGAGATTGGCACCCATAGCAGCTACAAGATCAGCAGCATGCTTGACTCAGACTGTGGCAAGTAATCCAAGTGTGGACAATTTATAGATTAAAAGGCAGTAATTAGAATCCACAGCAGGTAGTGTTCGTAACATTTCACTCTCCACTTCCTTTGACATTGATGTCAAAGGGGGAGAGCTCTCAAGAGGAGCTATGTGTTGGGATCAATGCCAAAGGGGGAATTTGTTGGACAATTTGGTTGGCATTGATGTCAAAGAATCAGTCGAGTTCTTGTTCTACGTCTTCAAGACTCCAAGAAGCAGTCATATATGGTGCTAAGTAATATGGCATCACAAGATGAATTGTTCAGTGTGACAGCCCAAAACTTGAAACGTTCATCAAACTTTAAAATTGCAGAAGTTTAAAATGGGATTAGTCCGATCTGGAAATGCTGGAGATGTTCATCAGAACTTGAATTATAATGGATTAGAGTACCCCTAACCTTTGATCCAGGAGGATCTCCCTTTTGACCGAAATTTGTATTCTTCAAAATGCTTGAGTTGTTGGTTGTTGGTTGACGATGGCCGACTACCGACCTCTGACGTCAGTAGTTGGTCGGGAGTCCAAGTGTATTTGTTTGTTGATTGGATTGTCAGCGCCCAGTGCTGACCTTCGACGTCGAGAAAGTCGGCATCGGACAGTAGTAGAGAGTCAGAGTGTATTTGTTTTCCGATTGGATTGTCAACATCGGCTGCCGACCTCCAACGTCGAGAAAGTTGGCATAGGGAAAGTCAGCATCTGACAGTCGGCATAGGAAAAGTTGACATCGAAACCAATCGAGACGTTAAAGATCGACGATCAAAGTTGGTTGAGAATTATGTAATATTCTCCTCGGTGTAAAAACTGGTGCAATGTGAATAAGTCCTAAACAAGGGCAGTTATTGGATCATGGAGAAATTGCAGCATTAAAACCTAAGTCAAATACGTATGCTCCAATTTAGAGCAGTCAACTGTGGTCAACTCGGATGCTCTAAATCTGCTTCTATCTCAGCCGAATTTCTAAAGTCAACCTTATCTCTATTCGTGTTGGCATCAATGGCTTGTAAAGAAGTCTTATGAGTTTTTACATGCCGAATTTCTAAAGTCAACCTTATCTCTATTCGTGTTGGCATCAATGGCTTGTAAAGAAGTCTTATGAGTTTTTACATGGGAGCCCTAACGTGGTAGGCTAAGTTGACTTTGGGTGACATTGGAAGCCCCAACATGGGAAGTTATCCCACTCATAACTTCGACATAAAACATTAACGGTTATAACCCCTTATTTCATGGAGATGTAAATTTATAATTTGAATCTTTGTAAAAATTATAAATGACATTACTATGAGGTCGGGTTCATTTGTGGCCCTAGTGGTTAACATTTTAATATTGGGAAGCCCCAGTTTCCTTGTAAAATAAGCAAAGTAATGCTTGTAAAGTCGGCCTCATCATGGCCAAATTGGTGTATAAATAAATGAGATGAATAGCTTTTGAAGTATGCATTTCGATGTGAGCATCAATGAGTTGACTGGTTGAGGCGAGCCAGGAGATGATTGAGGAGCAGCGATCTTAGATCAGGCTGAATTTTGAAGGTTGAAGTCTGCACATAATTTGAGGAGCAACGTACTTGGTTCAACTGCGCAGTATAAGGTTGCAATAGTTTTCTTTTAAAATAAATTGTTGAGGTACTTAAACATCTTGTTTGGGAGGTAAGGTGGAGCAAGGGAAGAACAGATACACTCTCAGGTTGCATCCTGAACTAAATATCTCAGTTGGAGCTGAGAGTTTTGCGGAGGTTGAAGCCTCTCACACCAGTTGCAGCTAGTGCATTTACTCTCCGTTGGAGCACAGACTTTGAATGTAAATTTGTTATATATATTCGAAATTGAAGTCCTTATAAACTATTGGTGTTATTCTTGTGCAAGTGGTTATATATCTGGTTTCTCAAGTTAATAATTGAAGATTAAGTCTGTGGATTAAATCAATTTTCAAAATTGAAATATTGAAAAAGACCACAACATTGATTCACCCCCCCTTCTCAGTGTTGTGACTCTGTGAATGTGTATTCCACCAAGATCTCTGAAACAACCAACCGTGAAATCCAAGGATTGTCTAACAAGCCTCCCGCGCCCTATTGAGTGGAATCAAACTTGGGATCACAAATGCCTTTGCATTACCAATAATATCATAGATCTAAAAAGAACCTTTATTCCTCTATTATGTTGACCCTATTGAATTCGGTGATGCACTAAACCCTAACAAGGGGCAACCCCTTCCACTGCTTGTATCACCCATTTTTCATAAAAGGGCCACTCCCCCCCACTGCCCCCTACCCCCTTTGAACTTTTACATTAGGGAGGCCCAAACCCCCTTGATCTGAATGTAAGGTCAAAATTTCCCAAGCCATCAAAGGGAGAGCCCATTAGCACCTCCTCATTTTCCCTAAAGAAAGCTTTGGAGCACACCTTTTACTCCTCATATCTCTTTACTTCCCAATGTGTTGATCTTTCTATATATATTGCAATGCATGTTCAAAAAGTGGGGTTGGATGGTGCTCACCTACACCAATGCACAGACAATTGGGGTGTGTACCCTATACCATGAGCCGACAACCTCCAATTGCTTCCCCAACTCTTTCTGAAAAATCCAATGGACTCAGCATAGTGGTTGTCAACCTCACCATTTCTCTACCAAACCATGAGGCAACTCCATGAATGATGCTGGGCCCTCAAACAATAAAATTTCCTACATTTACCTTAGCTATTCTAAGATTGGAAAGCCGGAATGGAAAGAGAAATGCTGGAAAATTAATGTTCTTGAACCAAAGCCACAAAACTAAAGGCGGGGACGACAACAAACAACGATAAGGATGATCCACTAGGGTCGGCCCTCATTACAGTTTTAGTGTGATCTTTCTTTTTGTCAAACGTTATATTGTGCCTTAGTTATGCTCACCTTAGTGTTCTTCTTTTCATTTTGTTGCTGAACACTTTGGTGTTCACAAAGTGATGTTTTAAATTTTGTTTATGCTCTAGGGTAATTTTGTTAAACTTTAGGGTAATTATTGCTTACTTGTGCTTGTGATGGCCCTAGTCACCCTTTTTAACAAATGCCCTATGTACAACATGTTCATTTTTAATAGTAAAAGCAGAACGGTTTTGTCAACAAGGGTGTGGTTGGTTGGTAGAGAAAAGATGTTATTATCCCCCCCACAACACATTCATGTTCAAACCCCTCTACAGAAATATCGATTTCTCTTGGGTTGTATCAACAGGCCATTCCATATGGTTGGGATTAGGTGCAAGTCCTTGGTGAATTTGGTGGAATAGATAACCCCCCAGTCGCAACATCTTAGCCAAAGTGTAACCTCCGTGAGTCGTGAGACATAAACTTCATTGTAATATCCTATGTTGGAAGGTGTCGCTTGCACATGTTGATCAGAAGTGCCCATCAAGAAACAAGGAAGCATTTTCTACACAAAAAATGGAGCAATATAAACAAGGGATTCATTGTCAAGGGGAAATTGCTGTGCTTGGCCCAAGGACTGCCAAGTAAAACTGATATAAACCTTATTTTATCATCGATGAAATTGCAGTTCCTTCTTTCATCTCTGTATATTATACTCCAATCATCTCAGTTATTCTTGTTACTGTATTTGCAGCTGATGTATGCATAATTGAAGGAAAAGCAATTTCTGTGACAACAGTTATTGAAGGCAACTGTCAGCTTCTATTGACAGCCACCTTGTCACTTCCAGGATTTTACCAGTGTCAAGTTTCAACAGTGATAAGACCTACTATGCCTTGCTAAGCTCATTGGCATCATGCTGGTAGCATGTCAGTTTTATGTTCAGTTATCCGATGCACAAGTTTACAGAATTATGTACTGTAATTTTCCACATACATTGCAATTTAAAACATCAGAAGCTCAACTGGTGGGCAAAAAGGAGCAATCAGAAAATTTTCAAATAATCAAAGAGAATCCAGAAACCTCTGAGCAACAATGATATAACTCGAGTTTCAACCATAACAGTAAATACATGAGTTCCAACAATTTGTAAGATGTAACGCTTTCCTGTGAATGGTCTACCGTTCTGATATCCTCAGCTCACTTGTAACACTTATATTTCAAGCGTTACATACAACTGACCATTAACAGAGTTATAAATTTCAACCTAGTTTTATCAGTAAAAAGGTAAGAAAAAACCTCTTTTCCCAACAGCATAAAAGAACAGCTACTTACACCTCATTCGTATTTACAGATTTCATTAAAAAAATTAAGATTAACTAGCCTGCCGATTTCTAAGAATTGGAATCTAACTAGAAGATCGGGATACAGAAAGTGACATTATTCAACAAATTACTGCAACTCATGGAAGGAACTAAACTGATTTTTCGTGCTCTGCTAAGTGAACAAGTATTTCCAAACGTTTGTCAAACTCATAGGCACTCTCATCTCTTTTATCAAGTTCAGCTGCTTCAGCCTCAAGCCATTTTTCTCTCAAGTCATCAAGAATATTTCCCTGTTTGGACTTTCCCTCCTCTCCAGGGGCACTAGGAGCAGTAGTACGTTGTGAAGAATCACCAGAGGGTGGTGGCAGGCTCAATAACATCCTACGGAATTCACGTGTGTCAGCAAAAGCCTCAAAGTTGAGAGCCATTACATCTAGACAATGCTCCCTAATCTTCCAAACCCCATACCTGCACATGATAACATATTTTCAGAAATAGAACAATCAAAGAACAGAACCACAGACACGCTGAGGAACACCTAATGATTATAAACACTTAGTTTAATATGTGACTTACATATCTGCTAGCATTAGCCAATGGCACAACTCTGCAGGGGATGCTGTTTCCAGTTGTGGTAACAATGCATCTGCTACAGCCCGTTTTAGGGAAAATAATAAATATCTTGAAGCAGCATCAAACATCTCTTCTGCCTGCAGTCCAAACCAATTACAAGGTTTTCAAGGTCAGCACTGATAACAAATGGAACCTAATGCATTCCATCAATCCAACATATTTCCAATTAAATAAAAGCACACAGTTTGACAAGGCTATTTTTTATGTAGAAAGATAACATACTTGGTCTGGATCAATGTCCATCACCTTGTCAGTATACCTGGTTATTCAACTCACAGATCAGAATGCTGGGGTAAAACTAATTTAAAAGCACGCAATTGCCGTCAAATTTTTATCTTGAAACCAGAAAGTCAATTAATTATGATTTTGATATAGAGACGACACTGCAATATTTGAAATAAGTTAATAAACTGAAAAGTTTTAACAAAATCTCAGACAAATCAACCGAAACTCACATGTACTCCAGCAACTTTTCAAATGCTTCAGTACTCAAATCATGTTCTTCAAAAAGTGGAAGAGCACCACTATGCAATCCTTCCTTTCCTTCAAGAAAACTGGTAGTCCAAGACAGCCTTGCCTTAAAGTACTCTGATCTTGAAGCCAATATCACTTGGTGGCTTCGGAATCTCTTCCCTTCTACTATGAAACAGACGTCAGCATGATCCTCCGAAAACAGTTCATCAACATCCTGACTGCAATGCCCACCAGAGTCTTGATTCTTCTTTTCAGACTGATTATCATCTACAATTTTGCATTTATCTTGAAAGAGTGTGCTTATATTGGAACAGACTTCCCTCCTATTCACCAACCTCTGATTATCTACAGTAAATGCATCTTGTCCAGAAGTTGCCTTGCTGTCCCTTTTCTCACTACAAACTTCACTATTTTCGAAGTCATTTTTCATGGTATCAAATCCATTTGCATGCTCCAACATATCGGAAGTAGAAATGCAGGTGGTCTGCCGCACCTGCTGCAAACTTTCCATCTCTCTCCTAGACTTCTCAAATGACAAATGCAAAAGCCGATGCATGGCAGCAGGGAGCCTCTCTTGTTCTGGAAGAGAAGATCCCTGTAAAATAAATCTCTTTTGAGAGTCATCAGCATTTCTCAGTGATTTATATTCAGCATATTTCTGATGGACCAGCTCTTTCTCAAGAACATTTTTTAGTCCCTTGCATTTGCACACCTTACAAATTCTAACCAAATCTTCCATGTCATCCACAGCAATGTCAAGCCTATCAGAATAAAAAAAATGGATAAGGCTATATAATGCAGGATAAGACAACTTCTTTGAAAATCTTATTTCTTTCCGGGACTTCCAGTCTGTCTCGAATTTCTTCTTAAAAAATGGTGACCGTGCAACTAAAATCGCTCTATGTGCTTCGATGGGTCTTCCTTGAACATAAAATGTAATGTCTGGAGCAAAGTCAGTGCCAAAATGCTCGCTCAACAATCCATTTCCTGCTGATTTAATAAAAAACAGTGAATATTTCGAGTAGTTGCTTGCAAGTGCTCATTTGTCTACTTCCCAAAAAACATGTTATTCCTCATCAAATTAAGCTAAATCATTAACAATCCAACTATACAACAATATCATAGTCACACAACTTGGACTCTAGAACAATTCAGCAAATTGGAGCAAGAGGATGACTCAGAATGACTAAACTGGGTAAACAAAAGAAACTTTAAAAGCACAGAATTTTTCACAAAATGTTTTGATGATTTCCATTCCATGACAATCCTCTTCACATACATCAAAATAAAGGCTTTGATGATTTCCATTCCATGAGAATCCTCTTCACACACATCAAAATAAAGGAACGTAAGGCTAAAATGAAATTTTAGATTACTTCAAATAGTTTATATAAAAAAACCCAAATATGTACAAGAGTGAAACACCATGGATGGTTGACCATGAATCAATAAAGAAAACAAGTAAATATCCAAACAAAATTAGTGGGCAACGCCCACTGCCAATGCTAACCAATCATTCTAGTCTGCTAAGTAGCAATGCATACTGTAATTGTCGTCATGAATGGAAAGTGGAAGCACATGTTCCTGTATCTAAAGGTTCTATTGTCCCAGTGTCTAGCCAACTGAATTCATCATGGAATGCTGGATCCTCTGTCTCAATGATCTAAACTGTTTTTAACTCAACCTCCTCCAACTCACTCACAATGGCATTCTTGATTCATGATGATAATAAGATTGAGGACTCATTGTAAAACAAAGCCGGGTTTATATCATACACAGTGTTACCGGATGAACTAGCAGGCTAGTGTCCGATAAGCACATATGATAAAAGCGACCCAATGTCACCTCGGTCATGTTCCTTGAACTACTTTGGAGTGTCGTAACCTACAAGGAGAGAATCCTTGTTACATATCTGTAAGAACACTCAGACACCAAACTATATCTTCTATTGAACGAGTTAGTGACCAGTGCCTTTAAATGAGACAATAATGTAACTAAATATCTCTATTTCATTGTCAAACTTGTAACCATAATCAATATTGCAGATGCTGTAAAGAATGTAAATAAAGCATTAATCGCCAATTTAGTGCAATGACAAGCAGCAGTAAAGCATCCAGTAACTAGCCCACCAATTTATCATTCATACATTATCCAACACCATAAATATCACCCAGTGAAAATGATCAATTATTGCGCATCAAGGTAGAGTGATTTGTTGAGATAGAGTAATCCTGTAGCATACACCTTTCATTTCATTATGCCCACAATGTAAGTGTTAAAACAGTCCTTTGACAACCTTTTACTAACCCCTTTTGGTGTTCTTTTGTGACAGGTTTTGGGGCCGTAATAGGAGAGAAGGTCTGCAATAAAATGCAGACCTTATGGTCAAAAGGCAGCCCAAAAGGCTGATACAGCCTGTAATCAGGCTGTCCTAAGGCAGGCCGGGCCTAGGACATTATAACATGTCAACTCAAAATTATAACATAAATAATATAAAATAATCAAATATGTGGGTAACGTGGGGCATTTTCCCCAAAGTTTACCCAAAAATGACTAAAATAGCTAAACTGAGCAAATTACTTTGAACTGAAGGTTGGAATAAGCAAGGGGGGCGTTATGCCCCATCTAACCCCAACAGCGTTGATAATCCCTCAACGCTGCCACCCCCCCTCCCCCCCAAAAAAAACAAGCAGTACGGCCTGGTGAGGATGATGATGGCATCTCAAGAAGAGGCCCAAGGAGAAAGGGAGCTAGGCTGCAGAGGGACCAGGAGGGTGCCTAAGGTGACCTAGAAGAGAGACAAAAGCCTCACAGCTGAAAGAAATGTCACCGGACTAACAAAACAAGTGGGGGGTCATGTGACCCAGTGATCTACCCCTAGGAACCCCGAACACCAACCCCAGAGTTAAAAACCCCAATAAAGGGCAGTCAGCAATGCCACTAAGCCATAGTACTCCTAAAGACAAAATCAAAGGGTCTGGCCATAACCATCCCTCAGAGAATGTTAGATAACACCCCTCCTAGTGCGAAAAAAAATTACCCTCTCTCCTTGGGGACACATCTCAAGGTGTGTTCGTACTGGTACCGTGTAACACACAGCAACATCCAAAGGCCTATATATATATATAAGGTTTTTTCCAATCCATTGCCCTAGAAGTGGTTCTGAAATTATAATCACCTTTAGCATCCTCCAGAAAGCATCATTGAAAAAATGTGTTACAACCCCAATGCCATCTCTTGACTTGATATACTTGGATCCAATTCACTCCACACACATAAGGATTATCTTCAAGTTCATCTTTTCATTAAAAATGGAATGCAAGGGTTGTTAGTCTGTTAAACTTTTGGGTTACTCCGAAAGTGTTAACACCATGTTTGGGGGTGCTCCATGAGATTTGGGGTACATGGTGTATGACTAGACCCTAGATATTCGGAGATGGATTACAACATGAGAGATGGTATGTGATGGACATGCACAGTTGTGATCGCTTGTTCAGTGGATGCTTGACCTCATGATGGTGTTGGCTAGGCTTTCTTCCCTTAGGCATTGGAGATCATTTGGTAGTTTGGTGGACACCCTTCATTGAGGCCTCGTGGAGGAGCCACTTACTTGGAGAGCGCCCTTCAAGGAATGTGGAATATTTTGCTTCATGGAGGAGGGCTTCAAGCCCTAGTTGGCATGTGGCACGTTGGTTTCTTGTTCAAAAGAGTGGAGATGGCTTGTAGAAGCCTAGGGCTTCGAACATTTTCATATAGGGGGTAGTTGACCCAATGGACTACTTTGCTTTGGAGGATACATGGAGTCCATGGAGTTTTGTGATGGAGTGGTGCAAACATGCCTTGTGTAGCTACATCAACTTGGAGTCACTATTTTGCATGACATCGCCATTGGAGTATGACACTTGTACTCTGTTATAGCATGAACTAGTAGGTAAAGTTAAATCCCCAAAGAACACTGCTAGCCCAACTGCAACCTAGAGGTGTTACGCACTGTCACCTAGATAACCACCTCTACATTTGTGGTTGCCTCTTCTCCAAATCAAGGAGGGACTTCTAATCTTAATGATAAATTATGATAGCAGTAGTCATCATCTTAGGGTAAGAAACAATCACCATCATTATGTATGTATTCGACATGTATAGCAGTATGTATTCGGCATGTACAACAATATGTATTCAGTCATCTACCCAAGTATTTATAGCAGCATTATAATGTCAGTTTCCACAGTATCCCTCATTAAATATAAGTATGATTATACTTTGAAATACTAACATCAATGTTTATGTGTAGACTGTGTGTGTGATGATACAAGGTGCAAACATTTCTTTTTCAGTGATAGTCCAAATTAACAACCAGCATGAACTAACCTTTCCTTTGTCACTGTGTAGGTCAAGGAGAAGGTACAGCAGCAAAATGGAGAGCTGCACTATAATGGCAGCCCTAAGGTATGGGTAAAAGCTATCACAAAGGGGACCGAGAGGTGAAAGGAAGGGTCTGTACCAGACCTGAGGTAAAGCCAAAGGTTAGGGAGAGTGGGTTTAGGATAGGCCCGAGGTGAAGAAAAGGTAGGGAAGAGGGCAGTCGAGGATGAGGGGGAGTGATTGGTAGGTTGCCAAGAGAAAGGAGATGATAGGCGAGGTTGCTAGCAGCCTAGAAAGGGGTGACCGAGGAGGCAAAGTCTATTATAGCAGAAGGCCAAGGGTGGAGTTAGGGAAGTGAGGTCTTAAAGGAGACTAGCGAAGGGTTGAAACAAGGGTTGGTTAAGGCAGTGAATGGTTAGAAGAGGATAGTGAAGGTTAGAGAGCGAGCTAAGAAGGGTAGCGAGGTCTAGGAGAGGGAAAGCGAGGGTGCTAAGGGTAGTTTTTAGGGCAGCGAGGGTTAGGAAAAAAGGTCAGATTAGGGCAGCGATGGTTTGGGGAAATACTAACCCTAGAACTTAGGTCTAAAACCTACCTAAACTAACCTAAGACTAACCCTAGACTGGGTTTTGGAAGAGGAAAGGTGTGAAAACGAAGGGAGGTTAACCCTAGCAAAATCCCTACCCAACCTAGGGCATCTTAGGGAGGACAGCTTACCTAGAGAGGAAGAAATCCTAGGTCAAACAACTATCCTAGAAGGCTAAGGAAAAATTCTAGAGGACTCTCACAAGAAGACGTGTCTCTACTTGCTAAGGTGACAAGAAGGTTGGAAATGGTCTATTCTAGGAAAAAATGCAACACTAGGGCTACCATTTAGTCATGAACATGCATCATCTACCAACATTCAAACAAAGAGATAAGAAACCAAACCTCAATGTGCTCGTGTTTAGCCAACAAATCCAAGCATCACTTTGCAAAAGAATCTCACCAAAGAACACCAGAAAAAGCTTGCATTAACCCAGAAAATCTCCCTCAAGAGGGGCGCATCTCTCCAAAGAGCCCTAAGGGTAGAACAAATGCATAATGTTTTATCGCATCGGTCTTGTTTTAAAAAAGAAGTGAGGAGATCTATTTATATGATCTCACACTCACCTTTTACAAAAATATCCAGGCCGACGTGCCTTTAAAATGTCAATTTGAAATTATAAAATGTCAACTTAAAATTAAAACAAAATAATAATAAAAAATGGCCTAATGTAGGCTTAATGTAGGCACCCTGGGGTATTTTGCTCCTAGGTGCCAAAATTTGCTCAAATAAGAGAATCACTCTGAACGAAAGGTTGGAGTAAGCTGGAGGGAGGGCGTTATACCCCATCTAACCCCTAGAATGCTATAAAATTCCTCAACGCCCTCCTCGAAGCATCAAGAAGGCCTGGCATGGAGGATGGCTTCCTCTAAGGAGATAAGGCCAAGGAGAGAAGGTGCCAACTGACTGAAGGGCCACGATATGGAGCCATGTGACCCAGTGGTCAACCCTTACGAGCCCCGGACACCAACCCCGAGGTTAAAAACCCCAACAAAGGGCAGTCAACAGTGCCATTAATCCATAGTACTCCTAAAGGAGGAACCAAAGGGCCCATCCATGACCAACATTGCTCGATAGCACTCCTCCTAGTCGAAAAACTTGGCTCTCTCCCTGGGGCACATCTGAAGTTGTGTTGGGTACAGGTGCAGCGTAACAACGACTTTAAAAAAATGTCAATTTTTCGGAATGTTTTTCAACACTAACTGACACTCATGCATTTCAACAAGATGCTAGTAGGACCTTTTAGTTCTCAGGAGGCACATGCATGGAAAGATACCTTTGAGTCAGATTGTGATCCAAGGGTTACACTCTAACTATCTCTAATGTAGATGTAAGATCTTACAATGCATAGAGTTCTTCTTCCATGATCGAGGAGAATGTGGAGATTGTTGATCTAGTAGCTCAAGAGAATATAAGAGCATGTGTCCCAGGAGAGATGCTAGTCATATAGCATTGGTTTCTTCCATCCATGAGACTTCCAATTGTACAGAGGAGAGGTGTTGCCGCCTAATTCGCACCTCAGGTCACGTGGCAGAAATCTTCAAGCCACTGGGTGCGACCTTGGGGGCAAGCAAGAGTGAGGTGTTGTCGCTTGATCTTGACTCCTCCATCTAGGCTCTCTCCTAGCGAATCCAAGGGGGGTGGTCCCTAGTAAAATAAAGTATGGTTTTTAATCTATAAAAGTAGAACAATTAGTCTAGGAGATGAGATGAAATAAAACGTTTGGAACCAAGATAAACTGCAAGTAATTTAAATGACTAGCATATCAATTAACATTCCACACAACACATTAATTAACTTAAGCATAAAAAAAATAAGATTTCCAGATAGACCAGTGCTAATGGAGTGCTTGTGTAAAGGGGTTGCTAGTGAAGTCTCGAGAAGTATTGCAGTTGTCTCGGTTGGTCAGTTTTAGAATTATTAAATGAGTAATTAGGGAGTGGGACAATTCTTGGTAAATTTTATTATGAATGTGGTAATGACCTTTATTATTATGGGAAAATGTTATTCCGGATATACCCGGGGGTACGAGGAATATGTCCGGATTTACCGAGTGGCTCTCACAGTGACATGCGGGCTAGATGGAGTCACGGGGTTGTGTTCAACACTACACCAAACAAGGGTGTAGCCTAATGGTGCCCTACGGTCACTTTCTAGTGGTTCCCACTTCACTTGCAAATTTCCCCACAACTTGGTAAAATCACATGAAGTGTCAGATTTTCACTTGTAGGGATTAATTGAAGTGTTCCACTAATTACTAGTCACTTCAATCATTTT
Source organism: Pseudotsuga menziesii (assembly GCA_001517045.1). Classification (NCBI taxonomy): domain Eukaryota; kingdom Viridiplantae; phylum Streptophyta; class Pinopsida; order Pinales; family Pinaceae; genus Pseudotsuga; species Pseudotsuga menziesii. The sequence goes on along the minus strand of LPNX010838574.1, from coordinate 1,290 downwards.
CTGATTGTCTCACCGATCCAGCCAAAGGCCTGTAGTGGTCACAAGAGCATACGGGGAATGAAGACTTGTAAATTTTAAGTTTTTTAAGAACTAAGTGTGGGGTTTTTTTTAAATCACAGTGTCGATACTCTCGTTACCGAGAACACAGCTGGATTGTTTATTTTTACTTAAGAAACTTAAAAGAAATTAAAAAAATAAAGAAAACTGGAAGAAAAAAAAGTGAAAATAGTGAAACAGTACGAATCCCCCCTGGGGAGATGGGATGTGTGCACTTGGCTACCCACTTGCTTCTCTTTTCTACAATGGTTTAGAAATAGGAAATACAATGATTTGGGTATTGAACCTCTTCATTATGGACAAATGATTTGGGTATTGAAGGGGGACAAGTTAGAGGGAGGCGCACTTCTCCAAGTGGAGGCGCAAATACCAAGAAAGGATAGAAGGTGGGATGAGTTGGAAGATTTTTGGTGAAGTGGCTTTGAAAGTTTTAGAAGTTTCCTCTCGTTTTGCTTTCAACCAACTCATTGCCACATCTCCAACCCTAGCACATCCTTGAGGAGATGCGCCCCCTCTCTCCTTGTCAGTTTTCTATTTAAGCAGGCATTCTCTCTTCATTATGGACAAATGATTTGGGTATTAAGCCTCTTCATTATGGACAAATGATTTGGGTATTGAACACAACACATGCTTTGTTGTATGTTATCCACTAAGTTGCACTTAGGTGGATTTCCAGTGAGCAGTCAAAGACTTGAACAATTCAATTGTTCATCAATGTGTTCAGAAGTTCATCAAGCCAATCAATGGCCCTTTTTTTATTTTTTATTTTTAACATGTTGATACCCTGCGGGGAAATTGTAATAAATGACTTCGCATGATGAAATTATGTAAAAGGTTTGGCTTTACTAAGCCCTAGTCATCAATACTTTACTCTAGGGTGTATTTTCCTTGAGAATTATACGTCGTTTTTTAATAACTTATAATTTTCGAGTTTTTCACCCACTCCTCCAAAGCTAGAGTAAATGTCTTGGTGGTTAGAACTTAGGAGGTTATTAAAACCTATGTGTCAATGTATATTATCATGCCAATCATTGTTTTTTAGTCATATGAATATGTACTAAGTCCCCCATAGGTTTTTTTTATTTCCGGAAAATATAAATTTTTCTGTTTCTCTAGCCTTATTTTTAATAAGTAAATTAAAAATATTCAAAAGTGCATAAAAGTGTGGTCTAGGGGCAGAATTTGCCATGGGGGTGCTCATTTTCTAACTCAAAGCACCCACTTAACCCCTAA
>LPNX010838570.1:28032-88682 GCA_001517045.1 Pseudotsuga menziesii | reverse complement strand
TTGCTTCTGGTGGGGCCTTGGCCTTGAGCTCCTCACCAAAAAAAATTACAATTAAGTATTCATAATCACAAGGTATTCGGGGGTATGTAGGAGGGACATTACATGTTAAATCGCGATGCATAAACAATCCTTCTTAACATCATGAATTTCAACATATATGAGCATTATTTCTTAACATCGTGAATTTCAACATATATGAGCAATCTTTCTTAACATCATGAACATATATGAGCAATATTATTTAATGCAAATCAATAAAACACAAAACACAAGAACCAATCACACAAAGAAAATGATGTACATGGTTCACCCCAAACTCGGGGTTAGAACCACCAATCCTTAGCGTCATGTAATATTATTTTCCAAAAGGGCTGTTACAATCCGCAACAACTCTGTTTCCTGCATGTCTTTGGTTTAAAATTCAAGTACTCCTTACAGAGTATTTCATTATCCCTACCACTGGATTCAATGAACAATCCTTTCAAAGAGAAGCTATAGTTACCTCCCATACAAACTAATTATTAATCTTGGCTTTATGTCGCATACCCATGTGGACAAAGTTAGTTCTATGTTCAAAACTAACTCAACCTTATAAACCCGTATGCAATTCCAGATACTATAATCGGAGTCCTATTGCTCCTTATTGCCTTTTAGTAAACAGCCTTAGTGTGACACATTCGTCCTTATATCTATTTTCAAATCGTTAAGATAGATAGCTGTCTTTATATCTGTGTTCAATATTACCAAGGCCAGTCACAGACTTTATAAGGATTTTATTAAGTCAAACACCTATGTTCACGGTCATTAATACTATTAGCAGTCTTTAAGTAAATTTTAATAAAAGAAATAACTGTCTTATAACTATGATTAATCATATCAAGGCGAGTCGCAGACTTTATAAGGATTTTATTATTTCACTGTCATCAAGACTATCAATAGTCTTTAAGTAAATTTTAATAAAACAAATAGCTGTCTAATAACTATGATTAATCATATCAAGGCGAGTCGTAGATTTTATAAGAATTTTATTATTTCACTGTCGTCAAGACTATCAGCAGTCTTTAAGTAAATTTTAATAAAGCAAATAGCTGTCTAATAGCTATGATTAATCATATCAAGGCGAGTCGCAGATTTTATAAGCATATTATTAAAACAAAAACACCCACGTTCACTGTTATTAAGGCATATCGTAATTCCTTGTTCATTATTATTAAGCTAACTACCCATACCCAAACGTACAGTAGTGTACAAAGCCATAGCCCAGCCAAAAAGGAATCATAGTTCAGAGTGGCAGCTCTAGAAAGCCACGGCCCAAATGACAAAACGTCACCGTGCTTGTAGCTCATGATTACGATCAAACCGATTCAGTCACTCACGAGGTGAAATGGGAGGATGTTTCAATTAAATCATGGATACAAGATGAAGGACGCCACACACACAACCTCTCAACTACCATGAATGTAAACGAGAATGTTCTTCTTGTGAGAAAGTAAGTCATTACCACTCTGATTGACAACAAAATTAACATAATATCTGATACACCTGGCTGGATAGAAATTAGATAGGATAAAATACAAATTCATGTTGGCTGGATAAACATGAGGCCGCGTCCAGTATAAGGAAGTCACGGCTTCATCTAGGAGTAGTATATAAGTCACGTCCCAGCTCAAGCACAGATCACAGCTCGATTGAGGAGTAGCAGAAGTTATAAATCAACCCAGCAGCATACATGGGGTCATGGCCCTGATCTAACAGCTAGCGGGAGGTCACGGCTCAAGCTGGGTAGCAACACAAGGTCATCGCTCAAGCTAGACAGCCATGTAAAGTCACAGCTAAAAGTGTCTACAACACACTAGCAGACAGAGTAAAAATAAAGAAAGGGTCATGGCTTAAGCTAGACAAGGTTCATGCTCTGATTGGGCATAACCTTCAAACAAAAAATAAGGTGTAAGGAAACCATAAGCGCATGCTGAATCTTCCATATGATATGCTGGGGTTTGAACCTTAGCTAGGTGTAGCTTTAAAGCTTAACAAAGGCATATAAAAAACAATGCATATGCTGAGATAACAAATTGGACCATCCAATGGAAAATAGGAAGCTGAAGCAAAATTTAAATTGCATATACCAAGGATGCCCGTGCCTCCTAGTATTTGATCAATTGATGAGTCTCCTCTGAGGATCTGCCATGCCCTATCTATACTCCAAACAATGCTACAGGATCCAACACTTGCCCAACCTTTTCCAAAAGCCCCCAGTTCCTCCCTTCCCCTCTACCTGTATATATATATATATATATATATATATATATATACTCACTTATTTCAATAAGGCCATCCTCTCCCACTTACCTCGGACAGGATTGCTAAACAAAGCATTTGGCCGTTGCGAATTGTTGGGAGGATTTTAGGATGAGATTTCCCAAGACTATGGCGACCGTTTGTGCCCTAAGCTTTGGCCACGGCTGTCAAGGTTTAGGGAGAATTTATTTCCCTCATTCAAGCTGAACTTCTCCTTCAATTAAGCCCAGATTTAAAGCATGGAAAGAAAGAGGATCTTAATTAAAAATTCATGTTATTATTTTTTTAACTAAAAGAATTAATCCTTCCTTTCCCTATAATAATTATTCATTCATGCCCTTTTAATAAGAAGATGTGACCTATCATTGTTTTCCTTTTTCTTATGATATACTGATTCATGTCAATAGAGTTAATCCGTCTTCATTATCTCTAGAAAGAATTAATCCATCCCTTAGATTTTATAGTAATAATAATTCATGTCCTCTTTATAAAAGGGATTAATGTCTAAGGGACTTATTACTTTATGTCTCTTTTTATAAACAATTAATCTATCCTTTTCCTTTAATACATGGATAGTTATTATTATAAATGTATGAGCACATATATTTATAATTCTTTTAACCTTATTTTTTTTCTTCCGATTCCTTAGTGGAATCCGTCCACTCTCCTAGTTCTTGTCGTGCCCTTGCATTATTAAATTTTTGCCTAAAAAATTTTAGCAAGGGACTAGGGTTTTTCACTTACATTTTTGTCTTTTAGGTTGCATACTGAAGAAAGCATTATGGCTTCCAAACCATTCATCATGAAACCTAGTGGATTCGGTCGTCTGTTGTTTAAGTCATGTCCCAGTCTCACGTCTCCCAATTCTATAGCTTCGGAAATCACATACAGGGTTCTGCTACATACAGGGTTCTGCTGGTGGGGCCTTGGACTTGAGCTCCTCACTAGAGAACAAATACATTCATAAGTTACAAATATTCGAAGGCAGTTTGACAGGGATGTTACATCCTTCCCCCGTTAAGATAACACCATCCTCGGTGTTCCAGCATTTTCTTTGACCGACTTTCCCTTTTTCTTCATCATATTTTCTTCTTTTAATCTCTTCATTTTGAATCTCAGAAGATCCTTCATTACTTCTCAAGTCCCCGTCGTTCAAGACCTGTAATTTCCTACAACAAGTTTGGTCTCCCCAAAATTTATTTAGTAGACTTACGTCATGAATTTATAATTCATCTTAAAAACATAGGCAAAAGTTCTCTGTGCAACATCACAGTTACAATTTATGGAGTGCTTTATAGCTTTTTACTGGTATCATGATACCCAATTATTTCCATAATTCAATTGATTCATCAATAAAAACATGATTACTATCCTTTGGGTGTCAGTTTTTATCACATTACACATTAAGCATGTAATAGTCTAATTACTCGGAATTTCGTTTAATCGTTTTACGCTCGTTATGTTTTCTAAACTTCCTTGAGTTTCCTTTTCCATTCTTGTGTGGACTTACAACAATTTTCTGAGGTTACTCTCTCTTTTAACCACTAGTTAAAAATTTTCCCCTCAGTGACATCAAACAGCGTCCTGTCTTCTAGATTTCCAATTTTTGCCTAGGCCTTTTGCCACATCGTATGCCTAACACCAATGTGCTCACGCAACAATCGCTTTCCTAACACCATTGTGGTCCTGCAACATATATGCCTAACACCAGTGTGCTCACACGGCAATCACTTTCCTAACACCACTGTGCTCCTGCAGCATCCAAAGTTTTTCCTTGTTCGTATTAGTATAAATTTAAACCTTGCTTATTGCAACGCACACTCCTTGGTGCTTTCATGACTTTACTCTTATTGTCCTGATGCATGAATCGACTGCACAGTCAGTCAAATCATTCATTGATAAACCATAATTTCATTAATTAATCATGAGCATAAGTTGCAGCAATTTTACCACCGTTTATGAGTCATACCACCCCGTGAATCATCCAAAATAACTCCGTACTCGTTTCTGAGCCATCGAGCGCAATATTGTATATGCAAGTGGATTTATATACATAGTGTACATGGATCATGACCACGGTTATACTCTGGGTAAAATTATGCAATGTCAATATATAAACATCATAATCCACCATCAATCCTTGGTTTATAAAACCTCAAAATTTTACAATAAGTAAAATCATCACCCATTTCTAAACTCATGATTTAAACCAGTGGATATTTTTACTAGCCTTCAATACCGGCTAAAAGAATTCCTTGCATAACCCTGCACTGTTAGTATATCATTTTCAAATACTAATAGAAATCATACATCTCTACTCATATATCTTGGGATAGTTACGAGTGAAGGGACACTTCAATCTTATGTGACAATCATGAGTGATAAGTTTAGAGAGGTAAGAATATTAAGTGATAACTAGTTCTATCTGCCTATTAGTATCTTTTTAGAGGAACAATATAAATATCAATAGGACTCATCTTTTGGGTAGGCACCTTCCCTAGTAGCCATCTATGCATACGCTGGTAAATATTTTGCATGGACAATGTTCATTGAGGTTAACAGTAGGCTTAAAATACCATTTTTCCTTAATCGACCCACTAAGATTTTTTTAGAGTTCGAGAATGATGATTATCTTCATAAATTGCATCCATGATGCTTCGCATATCTCATGTCTCTATTCCTATGCATACTTGTTATAATAATCAAAGTATGTATGAGATGTAATTACCCCTTGATAACATCCATCTTGATGTACTAGAAAATTACCCGTGCATGACAACCTTGTTAATTTCGTAATTAAGGTTTTAAGAGGATACTCATCACCTTGTCTTAGATCGATCATCTTATCAATTTCTAAATTATCAATGTCATGCTTCCTTAATTCAGCAATAGTAACATTCCAGATATTCAACGTGATCTCTTTACAGCGGTACCATCCCGTCTTCACAAAATTTACCATGAACCTAAAATTGAGTTGTTAGCACATATAACATAACCATTAGAGAAGAAAATTCTTGCCAACAAACAAATGAAAGGATTTTCTGCCATGTTATAGTTTTTTCAAATAAGACTATTTACCACTTATCTCTAAGCCCTTTCGATTCTGGTTATACTTCATCGAGTTTAATTCATTAAGTCACTTATATTTTCCATACTCCTTTTCTTCTACCAAGGTACTTCGATTTCATAAACACGCAATTCAATTTTAACCAAAGTAGTCTAACTTTAGAAGGCATTCATTGCATTTCCTTTCAAACCATTTCAATTGTTTTCACAATGCAACCCTAAAATTACCAAGTTCCTTTTCCAGTAAGACTGCTTGATATTCTAAGAAGTCATTAATTTCTCAAATAACTTTCAGCGACAATTAATTGCATTGTGATTTATGTTAACCAATGTCCATTATATCGGAGTCATGTATGATATGCCACGCAAATTCTAGTACTTTTGAAATGCCGAGGGTATATTATATGTTAAATGAGGAAATGTTCTCCTTAACGTAAATCAATGGGGTTAAATATATTTGGTCTTTTTTTATATGTTTGTTTTAATTGGATCCATTCTCCCCAAATTAAAAAACGGACAAGCATAATCTTTTTGGTTGTCCAAACACTTTATTGTAAGGGTCCTACATAAACACATCTTGTACTTACTAAGAATTTATTTCACTAATGTTAACTCTACTTGAGTTGTATTCAGGAACCATGAAAAGAGTACTTACCTCACTTATGATGACTCAATTGTCAATTCACCCGCAGCTGTCTTCATTTAATTTATCTGGGAAGAGTTTCATGGTTAGTGCAGACATGAATAAAACTGAATGAATTTGCTCAAATTAGCATAAAAGACTTTAGCAGGGGATTAAATTTTCACCTAAAAAATTTTCACAGGGGACTAGGGTTTTTTACTTACGTTTTTGTCTTTCAGGTTGCGTACTAAAGAAAGCATTATGGCTCCCAAACCATTCATCATGCAACCTAGTGGATTCGGTCGTCTGTTGTTTAAGTCATGTCTTAGTCTTGCATCTCCCAAGTCTATAGCTTTGGAAATCACATACATGGTTCTGCTGGTGGGGCCTTGGCCTTGAGCTCCTCACCAGAGAACAAATACGTTCAGAAGTTACAAATGTTCGAAGGCAGTTTGAGAGGGATGTTACATATCCCAGTTTAAAATTTGCATGTGTCCTCTCAATGGAGGAATATTTATATTGAGACTTCACTTATCATTTTTGTAACATATCATTTTCAAACAAAATCCAACTTATAGTGATCTGAAATTCTTATATGAACTATGGGACTCTAAGTGATTTACAATTATTAGTTCAATTATTAAACTTAAACCATATGTATCTATTATCAATGGTGTAGAGTCATGGATTACCATCTCCTTAAGCAAAAGTTGCTCTGTCTAAAGGACTATCCATTACTTATTTCTAACTAATGAAACTGAAGAGGCACACTTCTATGCATTTTAATAGTACTTCTTTGCAATCTTCTATCCGCATCATGTTTGATTACAATGTCTTAACGTGATTCCAAATTATTATTAATCATATCCTTAAGGGATGTAGTACACAAGCATTTTGTCAGTAATTTCCTTTAGAGAAAATCTAGTATGTGGATAACATCGTTATGATAACAAATAATTTTCTCTTGATTATCCTTCATAAAGTATTTAATCTCTAGACAAGAAAGAAGAATGTTGCAAAATAATATAAGGAAAGAAAAACATAAACCATTGAGACACAAAAATCAGAGAGAGACATGAAGTACGTGGTTCACCCAATCCATGAGATATGTCCACAAAAACGGTCACCTCATGTGACCTTTATTAAAATCAAGGGTTGTATTTCCACAACATCATGGTTTCCAAAATTCTCTTTCTATTCTTCTTGCATACTCTCTCTTCAAGAGTATCTCTAAGTTATATACAAACATAATGAGTTATATACAAACATAACTAGAGAATCTCTTGTTTAACACAAGTATATTGCACCGAGGTGGATAATTCCCTCATTCTCTATGTAATAATATGAAAATAAATATTTGTACCCTTGTTCAAGTTCAAGGTTAACACTCCCCTTTTCTTATTCCCTTTTATTATCACAAAGCATTACTTTATCGAGGCTACGGTTGTGCCTTAGTTCGTTAACACAAACTACAAATAATAAAACATTGTCGACGTATTTGAAACAAGTTAAAAACACATCAGTAGCACCCTATGCAAAATATATATCCATATAGTGGTTCCTTAATATAGGCATTCTCTATGCTTAGAGCATATCCCTACCAGACCCTAGGGAACACCTTACCCAAGTTACAGTTTCATAACGAGAATAATCTTCGGAACATAATTAAGCATCTAGCAATAAATTTTCGACTAAGATGTATGCCTCTTATTTATAGGTTCCTTATTATGAGAACTATCCTCAACATACTGAATACCTATTAATAAGTTCTCTTTAACCAAAACTACTTTTCTTATTTATATATTTATATATATATATCCTTCATCATGATTCATTCTTGCAGGTATAACCATACTTGTAAACCTTGTACATCATGGTACTTTACTTAGCTCTTAATCAATTTTAGGACTCGATTTATGTTTCCACCTACTAAGGCCATTTAAAAAGTACTATAACAGCAACTATGACTGGAAGGATGCTCTTCGTTTGGAATGCTCTTCTAGACTAGAAGGTTTTGCATAATCACGAGACCATGACAACATGACTTAAATGCAGATTTAAGATTTCATGGTCAGTAAGGAGATCGACTTAGCCATATGTAGACTGATCGATACCGAAGCTTAGATTACACGAGAAACTTATATTAGAGGTGCGTTTCCCTATTGAAATCATTGTAGGGATTTACTTGGATTTAAAAATTATGCACAAAATATAGCCAGACCTTTAACCTATCCCCAAAGTTTTTGGAACGGTTATGATTGAAGTTGATCTATCTATAGGATCAAACCCCAAAAATATGGTTTAATTTTAGGGACACTATCCTTACAATTTTTATCTGGTCATAGTAAAAGAGTATTCAGACAACAGACTTCACGAAAATGTAGACCATATTAGGGGGTGTCTTAAAACACCTAGATCAATTTTAAAAAGGGTAACCCAAAATGATGTAATGCTAAACTAACCATAGACATCCTCCTATATCTTTCTAGGATGGTAATCTCAGAAACAAAAACAGACTGGTTCCAAGGAAACCAATCAGGTGAAAAGGCACCAAAGTGCAAGCTTATACCTTCTAATGCAAAATGCAACAAAATTTTGGAAGCAACACTACAGAAAATTGATCAGAGCAACATCAGGCATTCTATAAGTCATGCATGCCTTTGGAAAACGCTGATCTCATGTCGTGACTGATGTTCGCGAACCCCATCAAATCGAGTACCCTCCAATGTAGAGGTTGGACCATATTTGAATCTTTCGTTAATCATGGTTGCATCAATGTTTTTTCATGGAACAATAATTCCACCTCTTCAATCAGAAGGAACCCCACTTGCTCCATATTCCTACTAGACACAACATCCTACCCCTACACAAATCGTGCTTAGCTTGGGTCGCAGAAATTCATTTACAAATATTTGGGAGGGTTGTGCAGATCTTTTTCTCCCCCTTCTCGAGTTTTTTCCCCTTTAAATAACAAAAGGGGTGGAAACAGTCTTCCCCACTCTGCTCCATGTTTCTACAAGTCACGGCAGAAATCCTACCACTAAATTTGTCGAGGAAGGTCTCCCTCAAATTCGTCATCCAGTAATTATATGAATTATCTGAAGGCATGCATCTGGCCCCAAAGTGGACTTTTCCGTTTATTATTGATTTTCTTCCTTACTAATAAAAATATTATTTCTTGAGTAAATAAAATTGTCAATACAATTTTTTTGTGTTGTATACTTAAGAAATTACTTGTCTAAAAGAGTATTTAAAACCATGACTTTCACTTGCCATAGGAGGGACAAAACTCCTTATAATAGGTATCTAATGCTTTATTTTTATCAATGGTTATTCCTAAGTATTTTTAGGACTATTTTTCAATGGCTATGAATATAAGGGATCCTTTTTATGATTGTAAGCGATCCTTACAAGTTTAACATTTACACACTCAAAAGTTCAGCCATAACTTACTTTTCTTCCAAGGTAAGAAATACCTTTCTTCTAGTTTTGCAAGGATAAAATGTATATACCTGAACAAGGATCACTTGGGACAGCTATATATCTAGTCAAGGGATCATCTTGATAATGGATTACTCCCATTTAGTTTTACCCCTAAGGATTAGGTCATCGAGGGAAATTGTTGCATTTTCTCTGATTTTCCCAACTGCTCGACACCCTTTCCAATGGAATAGCCCATTGCTTGTCTTACACCTTGTCTTCTTGGTTGGGTTATCTACAACCTTGAGTTCTTATATATATATATAACCACACCACCAATGGGAGTATGCTAAAATGGCATGTGATAATTATAATTTACTCTTCATGCCTACCAATGCAAGCATCCCCTTGTGTATATACATACATAATTTACTTCATATATTAATCACATGTATGCCAAGTATAGTATATGTCTCTATGGGTTAGTTGGGGTAGATGGTATTTATTAATGAGGTGAGCTGAAGGTGTCTTAGTTGGGATAAGTTTTTTTGGAGTAGGAATCCCTCATAGGGGAAAACCTTATCCCTAATATTTCCATAATACAAATGATACATAATACCATGGTATAAATTTTGGATCTTTAACCATTCTTTTTTAGCCCTTGTGGGTTTACTTGGTCATTGAATCATATAGGCAGCATAGTTTTCTTTCTGGTGGGGCCTTGGCTTTGAGATCCTCACTAGAAGAAAGTACAATAAACATTTGTGACCATAATAATTAAAGTTATGTAAGAGGGATATTCCAGTATGTGTTTCTGGCTAGAGGTAGAGAGGGGGTGTTACAGTTGCAAGTTTTTTTTTCTAAACATTGTATGCGAGTGGGAGTTCGAGGTGTAACCACATTTTATTTACTGCATGCATGTCTTAAATATGATGCAATCCTTTTATTTAAGCAAATAAATGCGTTGGGGAGCTAGGAATCATGCCCAGTTTTTTATCATCTTTGTTTGCATTTTTTTATGTAAGTGTTGTAGGGAATAATTCTATGCATGCGTCCTTAAGATAATGAATGTGGGTGGTATCTGGAATGTGGCTTGGATACTTGATATTTAGATATGAAAACATCATTGTGTAATTCTTTTCTGGCTATGATATAGATCTGTGAAGGGTCCAAGTGAAATCCATTGTTGTAAAGAAGATATAAGAACTTACCTAGGTATACATGATAAATTTCTATGAGTTTTGATGTGGAGAGGATCGTTGAGAACCTAGAAGGTCTAGATCCATATTCGTGTGCATTTCAACTTATTACAAACCTACCCTAGTGGATTTGTCACCTAGATCTTGGGTGGCTCTCGGCAAAACAACATACGGTAGATGGAGCCAATGGTTGGGAGGAAAGTCGCAGTCAAGCTTCGAGTCGCTTAAGTCATTTCGAGTCACTTGAGTAGTTTTGACTAGTCCGCTTAAGTAAATGTTGTATGTTGTATGCTTGATTAATGTGCTTAAGAAAAATTTTGTGTTATGTTCAATGAATGATGAGTATGGTTAAGTAAACATTGTAGTCTTATTCATGCTTAACATGTTTTTAGTTAAATATTAGTATTGATGATATTTCTCCTAATCTTTTATTAGCTTCTATGTTTAATGACAAGTTGTGATTTCATAGTATGTGTCGCAAGGGAAAAGTGGGAACCTTATAAGAATTATTGTTATGGAATGTATTAACCGTAACTAAGGAGCAAGATGATTTAGTGTCGTTTTATTCAAACAACAGCTTTGTAATCCAATGTTTTGTATATGTAGTGGCATTCATTGTTATTTAATGAAATACTAAGAATCTCCTAATACATGTGTGTGTTGAATTACTTGAAGTTTTGGAAAACATCACAAGGACACACTTTATTACTCATGCAAGGGAAGGGTAAGAGTAGGTGTGTGAACCCAAGGGAAATGTGTATATGATAACATTTATATACTTTGAATATTCATTTTTATTGTGTTTAGTAAGTGAAGAAAGTTGTACTTGAATGCAATAGAAACAACAACGTTGAATGCCTTTTCTAAAGTATGATAAGGATTTATGATATTAGTGATAGTGGAGATTTACGATCTTAGATGGCTTATGTTGGCTATATTGAGGTATCCCTATTAATTAAGGATCATATTGGAAAAATTAAAAACATATATAATATGTATTTTGGGAATGGTTGTATTTTTAATATAATAATTCTTGGGATTGGTTAAGCTCATTATTCAATGGGATTAATTAAATTGATGTACCCAAAAGATATAAGTTCAATTTTTCAACAACATACCCCAAATATCTACGGATAGTTGTATGAGTATGTTACAATCCGTGCATTCTTAATTATAGTGATAACAACATAGCTAACCATAATAACCACCTCATTATTGAAAATTAGACAATATATATATATATATATATATTTATATATACCTATGATTTAAAGATCATACCTTAGACATGGTTCTAATAGTCATAAGCATATCAAATTTATTTGTGGGTTCTCTAGATCTAAGATCAATCACTTGGAAGGAAAATTCATTTTAGAACAATAGGTCTAGAATCAACACATTTTGTCATTCAATCTTGGTAGTCACTAATTATAATTCCCTAATAATTCAACTACTTTATAAGTCACCATAAGAATACGATAAATATATACAGGCATACTACTTCTTTTATGTCACAACCTTAACTATATCAGTTTAATAAAACCACATATCATCCCTTTTAAACACATATTATTCCTTTTGAACATTAATTCATATATAATTATTTATACATTTTACCTTTATATCACATAATTACTTCAACACTATCATGACCCCTAAGTTTTAACTATAAATGCCTATAATTATAATTCTAGCAAAATTTCACTAGTCATAAATTTATAGTCTACAATAAGAAGTGCAAATTGTGAGGGTATCCATTTCATCTATTGATTAACGATATCATAACCTATTTTATTGGACTTTACATCACTTTGAATAAAATCAAATAACAACTTCTAATTAAATAAAGTATGAGTTATAATCTTATTTATAATTCCATTAGAGTATTAAACTTTTTATGTCTTAAACTATTCTTCATAACATTAATATCAATATTTATTTAAACAATAAATATGTATAAAAATTTTCCAGCTTCCTACATTTTAATCATTTCCAATCTATTCATATTTATAAAACAATTTAATTTACCAAATGCTTTATTTTACCATTGGAATGCATTCTTTTTACAAACCATTAAGCTACATTCCAATTTTATTCCATATTTTATAGTAGTTGTATGGGTGTTAGATAGTAAGGTTTTGTATGGGTGGAATGGTGTTTCATTTACTGATTTTTCAAATTCTAGAAAAGAAGGTTCTAGTTTATGGATATTTCCATATATTTCTCCAATACAATAAAACCTAAAAATCCCCATTTTAATCAAAATCCTCATGTATAGAACAATATTTATATTATACATGAATCCAAGATGTAATAAGATTAGATCTAAAAGATTTTTTTAATAAAATTGTTTTATATATTTTTATTTTTATGGCATTTAATAAAAATTATATATATTACATACCTACAAATATATACATAGAGTTTTGTTGAATCTTTTAATTTTTTTATTATCTTTAGATGTAAAAAAAACAAATACCATAGTTTTGAATAATCTCATTATAAGCGGAAGGTCCACCCAAAATGAATCTATCACTTATAAATTTCTCGACAGTATAAATCCATAAACTTAGACCCAAAGTCTTAATAAACCAATTACCTATACTATACTATGGTATTAGAGTAAAAAAAAACCTAAATTACTAACTATGAATCTTATTTGACAAACGACCGGTAAGTACACCCAAAAATGTGACATTTTATTTAATTTAATGGGTCCACAGTTCTTAACAATACAGAAGAGGATTATTTCGGTTATCCTAGATGGAATGAAAAAGTGTAACCGGGGTAAGCACTAAGATTAATGTCAATAAGTAAAATAATAGGTTGAGATAACAGAGAGTCGACAAAATCCATCATATCGATCTCAAGCACAGTTTATTTCAACGTCATATCCACATGACCAAACTAACTACCGGCTCATAGCGCATTACATGCAATTATTACATATCTAAACATCCAACTTTAGAGTAAAACTCGCAATTGACTTTTCAAATGGTTACATGCTGGAGGCAAATTGATGAGACTAAGGTGACTCACATATGAAAAAATCTACATGATCAGTTGGTTAAGTATTTATGTCGGCTTAACCAGTTAAGAATCAATGAAATTACCGAGTTAAAATCGGTCATCACTACAACAAGTCGGTAATTAATGATAAGTTAGGTGATCGCCAGATCTTCCCTTGATTTATAAGAGTTAAAGGTAAGAGAACATGGTTTTCCCTCCCATCATCTCCCACTATGAGATCAACCTATGTTGCGTATAGAGCAAGGTGAAGCTATGAGTTGTTCAGTGTGGAAACATATGGTAAACATTCCACTTGGAAAATGTATGTAAATTTTCTAACCACGGTGTTCCAGGAAATTTAAGCTGGCATTTTATTAAAACAACTTTTGTGATTGTGTGAATTACACTTTTTTATAATTTTATCAAGTCGGATGCTTCTTTTAAGCAACAAAAAAAACTAAGCTTAATACGAAAGAAATCCAATGGCTCCGCCATTGTCCCCAAACTTCATAACAAGAGTATATAGTCTAGTTTTGATCAAACATGAAACTCTGTCATGAGAGCGTTCTTTCCTTTGTCTGAATGTCTCTGCCCAGTAAATGATAGATTCCCAAATCCTTGACTTTTCGCTTCTGGTGAATGGTTTTACATAATGATAGACTAAGAGAGGGAACATTTGGATGGGACCGTTGTCTCTATTTATCAACAGATTGCAACCATTAACAATGTAGTAGGAACATAGTTTATTTCTTGTTTTTGAGAGCAGTTTTGTTAAACTTCAATGGAACCAAAAAATATCTTCTCCTTCGAAGCATGTGACAATTACATTAACATGACATATATACTATCACAATACCATTGTAAATAAGGTAAATAATATTGTACTTGGTGCATAATTATAACTAAACAATTCATATTTTTTTTTAAATTATCCAATATATAAGATAAATATATAACCTATTTAGGATTGTTACCGATTTTTTAATCATAAAAAAATAGGATTGTTACCAATTTTTTAATCTTAAAAGAATAGATGTAGTTGTTAGCTATGTAGCTCACTTAATCTAACATAGCTATGTAGTTGGTATATAACACTGATACTTTAGAAATATTAGTGACAAAAAAGAACTCAAGACGATAAAGACATAATAATGAAAGAATTCTAAGTTAGAATTCATTGAATTTATTTTCTTATTTTCTGAAATTTAAACTTTCTGCTGTTTAAATTATGGTTTTAAATTTATAAATAAACTCAAATTTTTTTTAACACCCATATTCTAAAAATTTAAACATGGTTATTTAGAATTTTGAAAATTTCATTCGAATTCCATTTAAAACAAACGTATCCAGAAACCATACTAATGATGATGGTCTGATGTGAAATGGCTTAATCATCTTTTTTAAATAGCCATTTAAAAGAGAGTCGTTGTTAAACATATTTTTTAAATATCCATTTAAAAAAGAGTCGTTGTTAAAAAATATATCTAGCGTGCTTTTAAAAAGGTAGCCGTTGTGCTTTTATCTTCTGTGCTTTTAGAAAGATGGCTGTTGTTAAAAATATATCTAGTGTGCTTTTATCTTCTATGTGCTCAGGGATGTGTTCTGGTTTTCAATCTACCTAACGTTTCTTTACCGTTCAATCGCTCGCGAGTCGCCCCACTTCCAATACCAATTTGTTTTATAATTTGTTGGAAAAATGTAATGTAATTACTCGCAGATCTGCACTTGATTTTCAGCCGACTTTGTCAGAGGCTGTACAAATCAAGATCTTGTCTGTCAGTCTGACAAGAAGAAAAATTCCACTAGTAGGCAGCATAACTCAGTCGAATTTATTTCAGAAGCTAAGTTGTTAGGTAGATAGTTATTGCAGTGTTTAATGGAAAGTAAGTCGGCAAGTAAGTCAGCCATGCTGTAGCAATCTTCAGGTTTTCTATAAATAGAAGAAGCATTGTGTAATTTAGTTTACAGACAGAAGGAGAACAAACACAAGAAAGACATTAGACAGCAGAGGAACTCCGGGTGAGAAAGTGAAGTCGAAGCTCAAGCTTCTGTGCATGTGATTTAGCCGAAGAGCTGAAGCTCTGTAGACGGATGAGTTTGTAACAGACAAGTTTGTATTACTTTGTATTTTTGTATAGTTAAATATATGAAATATTTTGTGGTTGAATTCATGATTATTTGGCCGCTCATGTTTCCAGATTTACTTCTGTAAATGTCTTTTACAATTACGGATAAGTAAAAGAACAAGAACCCATCAAAATCTCACTGCGTGAAAGTTCCAGGTTTTACCGCACTTTGTTCGACTCAAATATTCCTACATATTTGGGCATATGTTTTCCATAAGTTATTTGGATTTGTAAATGTGGTCATTTTACTTCATTCTACTCACAGGTGAAAAGTATTTGTAATTTCTTAAGTCTTTAGACTAAGAATCATATTCTGCAGAGTTCTATCGCAGGCTCACTTGATCGCATCAACTTGATCGCAGATAAGTTGATCACAACACATCAACTTGATCGCGTCAACTTGTTAACTAGGTTTGATCGCACCAACCAGCTTGGTCACAGGAAAAGTTGGTCACGGTAAAAAGTTGATCACAGCAAAAAATTTGATCGCAGCAAAAAAGGTGATCGCAGTAAAAGGTGGTCGCAGTAAAAACAGGTCAGAGTTAAAAAGTGAAAATTATTTTATTTTAAATATTGACTGAGCGCTAAACCCAAGTTTAGTCAGCTCGGTTTTGGCTATCTGGTATCAGAGTGAGGTTATATCAGAGCAAGGTTTATAACAGCCCAAGATTTTAGGAAAGAAATCTTGTCTTAAAAGGCTGGAAATTAATTTTCTACGGAAAGTTAATTAAAAATTAAAATGGCTTCCACTTCGAGTTCATTATAACCTCCAAGTTTTACAGGAAAGAATTACGAATATTGGTCTTTAACAATGAAGGCTTTATTCAGAGGACAAGATGTCTGGGAGATAGTCCAGCATGGTTATGCAGAACCAGTAGACATGGCAGCATATAACAATCTCACACAGGCTGAGAAAGATGTCTTGAGAGAACAGAGGAAGAAAGATGGAAAAGCTATGTTTTTCATACATCAAGCTATGCATGAGAGCATACTCCCAAGAATAGAAGTAAATACTAATGCCAAGGAAGCATGGGATGCATTGGAGACTGCCTATCAAGGTTTGAATAAGGTAAAGACATCCAAGCTGCAGACTCTGAGAAAAGATTTTGAATCTCTATGCATGAAAGATTCGGAGAATGTAGACACATTCTACACGAGAGTTTTTGGGTTGATAAACCAACTGAAATATCATGGAGAACCCGTATCAGACCAAAGGGTTGTTGAAAAAATTCTCATAAGTCTTCCCCCAAGATTTGAAAATTTGGTTGTGACCTTAGAGGAACACACAGACATGTCAACGTTTAGCATTGATGAGCTGCAAGCTTCACTCATCAATCATGAACACAGAATCAGCAGATCACAGACATCATTGGAAGGTGCATTTGCAGCACAGTCATCCATAAGACATGGTAGAGGCAGGGGGAGAAACAACTTCAGAGGTAGAGGAAGAAGTTCTTCAAGAGGAGGACGAGGTAGAAGTCCTGCAAATGTCGGTGGCAGAGGAGATAACCAGAATCCAAGTCAGCCAAGTGGCCAGAGGTTTGATAAAACAAAAGTTCAATGTCATTACTGTAAGAAGTTTGGTCATTATGCGTATGAATGCAGGAAGAAGCAATATGACCAAGGAAGGAAAAGCCCAAGTCAGTCGACCAGCACCAACACTTAGACAGGTGCAATGTTAATGGCATCGACATCTCCACTTGAACACAATGTTGTTCAATAAAGTCCACATGACGTATGGTACTTAGACTCAGGATGCAACAATCATATGACTGGTAATTTAGATCTATTTTCTAGTCTAGACACTTCAGTTAAAATTGATGTTACACTTGGAAACAATGTCCAAGTCACTGTCTTAGGAAAAGGCACTGTTGATATTATAACCAAACAGGGGGAGAGTAAGTATATCCCTGATATCTATCATGTTGAAGGTCTGAAACATAATCTGTTAAGCATTGGACAGTTGTTACAGAAAGGCTACAAAGTCTACATGGAAGATGAACACTGTGTGATTAAAGACAAGCGTCCAAGCGACCAGCTGATAACAAAAGTGCCAATGACAAGCAACCGCTTGTTTCCTTTGAGGATAGTTCCCAACATAAAAGGGAAGACAAAGACAGGAGCTGCATTCAACGCAGAAAGTGAAGAAACAGTCGATATCCTCGACAAGAGAGAAAATTGCAGCGCTAATTTGCAAGCTGCATTTCAGACAGAAGTTCAGGATGAATCCCGGTTGTGGCATTTTAGATTTGGACATCTGAATTTTGGTGGGCTGAAGCTACTGCACACAAAGAATATGGTGAAGGGATTACCATTGATTGATAGACCAGAAAGGGTTTGTGAAGGCTGCATTTTTTGCAAGCAGCATAGAGAGACATTTCTAGTTGGAAAGTCCTATAGAGCACGCACACCACTTGAAATTGTGCACACTCACATTTGTGGTCCAATGCAGACATCATCCATTGGTGACAGCAAGTATTTTCTAACCTTTATTGATGATTACTCAAGAAAGACATGGGTATATTTCTTGAAGCACAAATCTGATGCATTTAGTTATTTTCAACAGCTTAAGGCACTCATGAAGAACCAGAGTGGTCACCGCATCAAGATCTTAAGGACCGACAGAGGAGGTGAATATGTTTCAAATGAATTTCTGAATTTTTGTAAGACCCATGGCATACAGAAACAATTCACTGCACGGTGTACACCTCAGTAGAATGGTATTGCCGAAAGAAAGAATAGAACCATCATGGATATGGCATGTAGCATGTTGGCAGCCAAGCATTTGCCAAATGAGTATTGGGGTGAAGCAGTCACAACTTCCGTATACATTATGAACCAATGTCCAACAAAGAGTGTGAAGAACAAAGTTCCCCAAGAAGCATGGACAGGTATGAATCATAGTGTTTCTCATTTAAAAGTTTTTGGTTGTGTTGCATATGCTCATATTCTAGATGAGCTGAGAAGGAAGCTAGACAAGAAGGGATAGAAATGCATTTTTGTTGGTTATTCAGAAGACACAAAAGCATACAAGTTGTATGACCCAGTCACAAGGAAAGTAATAATCAGTCGAGATGTTCAATTTGTTGAAAATGAATCATGGGATGGAACCGTCGACACAAATGTCAAGATTGCGTCGAACATTGACAATGATGATATGGAAGAGGAAGTGGTTCAAATACCACATGTAAGTCAACCGGTCACAGCACTGTCGACTCCCATGACACCAAGACATGGTTCAGCACAAGGACCATCGACACAAGTAGAAGCTCAAGCTACACCTACAAGTACACCAAGAGGACAGCAGACTCCATCAAGCATTTCGTCTAGTTCGACATCGACAGAACCGATGAAGACAAGAAGTCTGCGAGAGATATATGAATCTAGTACACACAATTCATTCTCTCTGTTTGCATTATTTTCCCCTATATATGATCCACTAACATTTGAAGAAGCTGTTGAAGAACAAGTATGGGCACAAGCCATGGATGAAGAAATAGAATGCATTGAGAAAAACCAGACATGGGAACTGGTTGATGTACCAAAAGACAAGGATGTAATCAGTGTCAAATGGATTTATAAGACAAAGCAAGATGCTGATGGGAATGTGCAAAAGCACAAAGCAAGAATGGTAGCAAGAGGGTTCACACAACAACCCGGCATTGACTTCAATGAAACATTTTCTCCTGTTGCACGCATGGATACAGTGAGAACAGTTTTGGCCATTGCTGCACAAAACAAATGGCATGTTCATCAAATGGATGTCAAGTCGGCATTCTTGAATGGCTATCGAGAAGAGGAAGTATATGTGGAACAGACACAAGGGTATGAAGTTCCAGGTCAAGAGCACAAAGTGTACAGGCTGAAAAAGGCATTATATGGCTTGAAGCAAGCTCCTAGAGCTTGGTATAGTCGTATTGATTCCTATCTCATTGAAAATAGATTTCACAGAAGTCAAAGTGAACCAACTTTGTACACCAAAGTCGATGAGCAAGGTAATATGTTAATTGTCTGCATGTATGTAGATGATTTAATATTTACTGGTGATTATGGCATAGCAGATTTTAAAACAGTCATGGAAAGTGAATTTGAAATGACTGATCTGGGGCTTATGAAATTTTTTCTGGGCATTGAAGTTCAGCAGTCTGAAAGTGGTATCTTTATATCACACTCTAAGTATGCAAGTGAAATTCTAAAAAGGTTTAACATGTCTAACTGCAAGACAGCCCCAACACCAGTGATAACAGGTTTAAAATTGAGCAAGGATGATGAAGGATCCACTGTAGATCCTACGCTGTTCAAAAGGCTTGTTGGCAGCCTTATGTATTTGACAGCAACAAGACCAGACATTATGTATGGTGTAAGTCTGATCTCAAGGTTCATGGAGTCACCAAAAGACTCACATTGCCAAGCAGGTAAAAGAATTCTGAGGTATGTAAGTGGCACAAAAGACCTTGGTATTATGTATTCAAACTTAGAAAATTTTAAACTCATTGGTTACACTGACAGTGACAATGGAGGAAACATATATGACAGGAAAAGCACATCTGGATATGCATTTCATTTTGGTACAGGTGTTGTTTCATGGGCTTCAAAGAAACATCCCATAGTAACTCTATCTTCAGCTGAAGCAGAGTATGTTGCAGCAACAAGTGCTGCATGTCAAGCTGTCTGGATGAGGAGAGTCTTAAAAGACTTGTCACAGAACCATCAAGAACCCACAACAATCTTCTGTGACAGCAATTCAGCCATAGCATTATCAAAGAATCATGTGTTTCACAAAAGAACCAAGCATATTGACATAAGGTTCCATTTTATAAGAGAGTTGGTAAACGAAAAGGAAATTTGTTTGGAATTTTGCAGGTCTGAAGACCAACTTGCCGACATCTTCACAAAGCCATTGGCAAAGGACATATTCCAATATCTGCGTAGTTATCTTGGAATGAAAAGTTCTCCACAGTGAACTCTGTCATAAACAGAGCATGTCTAAGTTCTGAAACATTTTGTAAATTTTGTTTTTAAAAATCCCCATCTGCTCATAATTAAGGGGGAGTGTTGGAAAAATGTAATGTAATTACTCGCATATCTGCACTTGATTTTTCAGCTGACTTTGTCAGAGGCTGTACAAATCGAGATCTTGTCTGTCAGTCTGACAAGAAGAAAAAGTCCACAAGTAGGCAGCGTAACTCAGTCGAATTTATTTCAGAAGCTAAGTTGTTAGGTAGATAGTTATTGCAGTGTTTAATGGAAAGTAAGTCGACAAATAAGTCGGTCATGCTGTAGCAATCTTCACGTTTTCTATAAATAG
The DNA here is from genome assembly GCA_001517045.1 of Pseudotsuga menziesii. NCBI lineage: Eukaryota > Viridiplantae > Streptophyta > Pinopsida > Pinales > Pinaceae > Pseudotsuga > Pseudotsuga menziesii. The sequence goes on along the minus strand of LPNX010838570.1, from coordinate 67,634 downwards.
AAGAATCATTATGTAATTTAGTTTACAGACAGAAGGAGAACAAACACAAGAAAGACATTAGACAGCAGAGGAACTCCGGGTGAGAAAGTGAAGTCGAAGCTCAAGCTTCTGTTCATGTGATTTAGCTGAAGAGCTGAAGCTCTATAGACGGACGAGTTTGTAACAGACAAGTTTGTATTACTTTGTAATTCTGCATAGTTAAATATATGAAATAGTTTGTGGTTGAATTCATGATTATTTGGCTGCTCATGTTTCCATATTTACTTCTGTAAATGTCTTTTACAATTATTGATAAGTAAAAGAACAAGAACCCATAAAAATCTCACTGCGTGAAAGTTCTAGGTTTTACCGCACTTTGTTCGACTCAAATATTCCTACATATTTGGGCATATGTTTTCCATAAGTTATTTCCTTGCCAACGAACCAAATCCAAAGCCATTAAATGAAATCCGATAATCTCTATGACCCCGCCATCCATTCCATTCTAATTGGCATTGGTCACGGGTTCCAATTCCTGCAACTTCATAATTCTTCCCTCTGAAGATGGCAATATCTCCATGCTGTGAGAAAGCTCATACTAGCAAAGGGGCCTGGATTTCAAAAAAAGATGCTCACCTCATCGTTCGGATTCAAGCCCATGGTGAAGGCGTAAGGCGCCTGGCGTTCCGTTCCTAAGTTCGGAGGTTTCTTGCTAAACCTCTGCTTCTTCAATGGAATTAATGAGTAGCTGCTTGCAAATTTATGTGTGGAATTATATAAATGTTTGCATGATTTTCCAATCGCAGGGCTGCGGCTATGCCCGAAAAGCTACAGGCTCTGGATAAACTACCTGCGTCCCGATCTGAAGCGTTGGTACTTCTCTGAAGAATAAGATGCGCAGATCGTCAAGCTCCACTCTCGCCTCAGAAACAAGTAAGTAATTCCATCCGCTCTGTTTGTTCAATCAATTCCGTTTTTTAAACCCCGATCAGGGGCTTCAAATTCCTTCAAATGGCAAGCTTAATTTTGAACTGAACTTTCTGTTAGGCAGGGATTTAATATTGATTGTCCTGTGAAACTGTGCAGATGGTCTCTTATTGCAGGGCTTTTGCCCTGACGGACGGACGAGATAAAGAACCACGGGAACAGACACATGAAGAAAAAATTATTAAAAAGGGGATTCGAACCCTAGTCCCATATTCCCCTCAGCTAGCCCAACAACAGCAACACAACCTCCACATCAGTTCGCATCCCTAAGCACGGAATTCCCGAGCCAGCGGACGACTTTGAATACGATCGATCTGAAATCTTACCGATGCAACTGGTTGCTCCTAAAGCTGAAGAGCGTCCCGAGCTGAATCTTGATTTATGTGGATCGATGCGGGTGCTGCTCTTTGATACGAGTAATTACTACTTTCATGAATCCAGAGCTTCATTCACCATCTTTGGAGTTACAGGTATTTAAAATTTTGTTTTCTATTCAATATATATAATGGATAGTCTAGTGTTATTGGGTTTCTATAGTGTTATTGGGTTTCTATACATAATTGATTTATTTATGTGTTTATGGTTGGTATTGCTTGTTTTCGAATACATAATAATCGATTTATTTATTTGTTTGTGTTGGTTCTTCTGTATCTCTCCAAGAAATTACCCTTCTACTTCCTTTCTTAACCGTATTTGATAGGAATTTTAATCTTTGGAAACAACGGTCAAATATCTTTGTAAACATTTACTTGGTTTGAAGGAAGAGTTTATTTGTATATATATTACTTGTTTTGTATGTAATACTCTATTTATTTTACTTATTATTTGTTTTTTTAATGGATTAATTTATTTCTCCGCGTTGTTATTCCAATCTAAATTTCTTTATCTTGCCAAGAACTCACCCTTCTTCAAGAAAAGGAAAACATGGCGATGACTCTTACAAATTTTTCATGTCTAAAATGTCTTTGATAAAATTTATCAAAACAATTATTTGCCAACCAAAACAATTATTTGCCAACTCGTCAGCCATTTTGTTTCTTTCCCTACAAACCTGAGTTGGAGTTGGAGCATTTGTGTTGCTCCAACTCATTTGGTTTCGTATCGGGCATTGATATTCGTGAGGAAAGGGAATTTGATATTCATTTAAAACCGTGAAGGACCACAATGTAAAGTATATTTGGTTGATCTTCCTTGGCGCAAACTTGGATATCAATTTTTTATTTGACCGTTAAACATTTTCTTAAATTTGTAAATTTATATAAAATGTTTCGTTTAATTTACACAATTTTCATCTGTTATTCTATTTCGTTTTAATGTTACACATTTTTAATTTATGAAAAGAGGTTGTAAGTGTTTGCAATTTTTTGTTTTTAATTTTGAGAATTTGTATTTAAATGTTTTTTTAATAATCTTTTAATGTGTGTGTTTTTTTTAATAATATTTATTTTTATTTAATTAAGAAAAAATAGATTATAGGATACATTTATAGAACATGCACGAATCCAATATTTAGTGTTTTTTTTGCCAATTAAATTATTTGTATTTTTAATAAATGTTGTGCTCAAAAATGTTTTTTAATAATGTGTATCCAAGTTTATTTAATTAAGAAAACATACATTAGAGGATACATTTATAGAAGATGTAAGAATCCAATATTTAGTGATTTTTTTTACTCTAAAATATAAATGTTTATTTATTAAAGTTATTGATGTGTTTTATATGCTATTTAATTTATGTTAGTTTTATATAAACATAATTATTTAATATAAATATTCATCTCTATATAAAACTATTATTTTTTTTCTTTCAAATTTTGTTTTCATTGCATTGTAAATTCACTTGTACAAGGGACACATCATTCTTAATGTGGGGGTCAAGCATCTACCATAATCTCTATTATAACATTGAGCAAAGGCGGGAGAGAGAGCGCAAGAAGGGAGTGTGTGAGGAAAGGAGGGAGGTATTGAAGGGAGAAAGAGGGAGAGCAAAAGAGAGGTGGGGGATAGGATAGAGATTGATCTCGGGAGATAGAGAGAGGGAGAGTGATAGAGGGAAAGGGAGTGAGATAGTGTTAAGGAGAGAGAGATATATATGGGGACAAGCATAGGGTGGAGAGAGTGAGAGGGTGAGATGATGAGAGAGAGAGAGGCGGAGGGAAAGGGGAAGAGAGAGAGAGAGAAAGGGAGAGAGCGAGAAAAAGGGAGAGGGAGAGCAAAGGAGAGGGGGAGGAGGAGATGGAGGAGGGGCGAGAGAGAGGGGGAGGGAAATAGAGGGGGAGTGTGGGAGGGAGATGGTGGGAGAGAGAGAGAGGGAGAGAGAGAGAGAGAGAGAGAGAGAGAGAGAGAGAGAGAGAGAGAGAGAGAGAGAGAGAGAGAGAGAGAGAGAGAGAGAGAGAGAGAGAGAGAGAGAGAGAGAGAGAGAGAGAGAGAGAGAGAGAGAGAGAGAGAGAGAGAGAGAGAGAGAGAGAGAGAGAGAGAGAGAGAGAGAGAGAGAGAGAGAGAGAGAGAGAGAGAGAGAGAGAGAGAGAGAGAGAGAGAGAGAGAGAGAGAGAGAGAGAGAGAGAGAGAGAGAGAGAGAGAGAGAGAGAGAGAGAGAGAGAGAGAGAGAGAGAGAGAGAGAGAGAGAGAGAGAGAGAGAGAGAGAGAGAGAGAGAGAGAGAGAGAGAGAGAGAGAGAGAGAGAGAGAGAGAGAGAGAGAGAGAGAGAGAGAGAGAGAGAGAGAGAGAGAGAGAGAGAGAGAGAGAGAGAGAGAGAGAGAGAGAGAGAGAGAGAGAGAGAGAGAGAGAGAGAGAGAGAGAGAGAGAGAGAGAGAGAGAGAGAGAGAGAGAGAGAGAGAGAGAGAGAGAGAGAGAGAGAGAGAGAGAGAGAGAGAGAGAGAGAGAGAGAGAGAGAGAGAGAGAGAGAGAGAGAGAGAGAGAGAGAGAGAGAGAGAGAGAGAGAGAGAGAGAGAGAGAGAGAGAGAGAGAGAGAGAGAGAGAGAGAGAGAGAGAGAGAGAGAGAGAGAGAGAGAGAGAGAGAGAGAGAGAGAGAGAGAGAGAGAGAGAGAGAGAGAGAGAGAGAGAGAGAGAGAGAGAGAGAGAGAGAGAGAGAGAGAGAGAGAGAGAGAGAGAGAGAGAGAGAGAGAGAGAGAGAGAGAGAGAGAGAGAGAGAGAGAGAGAGAGAGAGAGAGAGAGAGAGAGAGAGAGAGAGAGAGAGAGAGAGAGAGAGAGAGAGAGAGAGAGAGAGAGAGAGAGAGAGAGAGAGAGAGAGAGAGAGAGAGAGAGAGAGAGAGAGAGAGAGAGAGAGAGAGAGAGAGAGAGAGAGAGAGAGAGAGAGAGAGAGAGAGAGAGAGAGAGAGAGAGAGAGAGAGAGAGAGAGAGAGAGAGAGAGAGAGAGAGAGAGAGAGAGAGAGAGAGAGAGAGAGAGAGAGAGAGAGAGAGAGAGAGAGAGAGAGAGAGAGAGAGAGAGAGAGAGAGAGAGAGAGAGAGAGAGAGAGAGAGAGAGAGAGAGAGAGAGAGAGAGAGAGAGAGAGAGAGAGAGAGAGAGAGAGAGAGAGAGAGAGAGAGAGAGAGAGAGAGAGAGAGAGAGAGAGAGAGAGAGAGAGAGAGAGAGAGAGAGAGAGAGAGAGAGAGAGAGAGAGAGAGAGAGAGAGAGAGAGAGAGAGAGAGAGAGAGAGAGAGAGAGAGAGAGAGAGAGAGAGAGAGAGAGAGAGAGAGAGAGAGAGAGAGAGAGAGAGAGAGAGAGAGAGAGAGAGAGAGAGAGAGAGAGAGAGAGAGAGAGAGAGAGAGAGAGAGAGAGAGAGAGAGAGAGAGAGAGAGAGAGAGAGAGAGAGAGAGAGAGAGAGAGAGAGAGAGAGAGAGAGAGAGAGAGAGAGAGAGAGAGAGAGAGAGAGAGAGAGAGAGAGAGAGAGAGAGAGAGAGAGAGAGAGAGAGAGAGAGAGAGAGGGAGAGAGAGGGAGGGAGAGAGAGAATGATCTAAAATTTCATGTTTTTAACCATAAACTTCCATGTTAAATTTCAGGTTAAATATTCATAAACAAACTTAAAGATTAAAAAAATTAATGCTTTAAAACATTCACATAAGAAAATAAAAAAAGATATGCAAACATCAAAATGAAAACAATAGTTGATAACAGAGTGCACCTGTTAAGTCAGTATTTTGTTTCTTCAATTTTTGTTTGATTTACATTTTATCTTAAGAAACTTATTTTCTTTAGTTTGATTTTTGGTTTCTCTTAGGAAATTTTGAATTTGTTTTATCAAATTTTGAATTTTCAAGTCTTTATCTTTAAAAAACTTTATTTTGTTTTCCTCCTTTAGGTTTTAAAAGGGTTTTAGAAGGTCATTATATTTAATGGTGGATTAATAAATCATATTTTGAGCATAATCATGTATTATCATTGCTCAAACAGCTTTTAAACCTCCTGCAAATTGACAAAAAGATGTAAAAAAGCACCAAAACAGAGTTAATTTTATTCTTGTAGCGCAAGTCTAAAAAAATAACAAGAGAGTGCTACAAGAATATTGCGACTATCATTTTTTTCTGATTTTCAAGCAAATTTTGGCATATTTTCGAATGAAGATTGATTAATCACATGCTTTGGAGGGTTTGCTACGTGCTGTCTCAAGAATCATCATGAGAATAGGTGGTTTATTGTCGTGAAGGAAGATCGTGGTCATCATTAATTATAATACAGCGTGTCATGAAAGATAGTCATTTAAACCAAGTTTAATCTGAGGAGAGTCACTTCTTATCTCTTTTCAAAGTTGAGGAGTTAATGGAATGATGGTGCCTGCCTGAAATTGTGAAGATTGCAGTTGCAAGGTTTAGTGGAGGTTTTCATAGTTGCACAGAAAATTAGGGCTTTTGTATCTTGACACTTGGAACTAAATTGGACCCTGAAAGACACTTGTATCCTTCAGGTCGGTACTTAAACAGCATGAAGAGTGGATCAAGGAGACTGCAGTGGAGTATGTAATAGGTATTCTGCGGTCACCCAGGAATGAATGTTAATTTGGGGTTTTTCTGGTGAAGCCTGTTTTAGCAAAATTGTTTAAACAGAACATTAATATATGCTCTTATCAACATCCCTCTGGAGGAGAAAAAAATATTAGGAGTGTAGGTGAAGGGATTTTTAAAAACATCAGCTTTTCATATGAGTATAACCCTGTCAAAATTTGAAGGTTCGATGATGTGAAAAACATAGCATGTTATGATGTTCAAACTTCAAAAATAAGCCTGCTACTAGTGCAAAATGTGATGAAGGAGCTGGGCATTTGAGACAGCATGAAGATCTAGACAGCCTGAAAACCTAATTTTAATGCATGATAGAAAGTTGATCAGTTTGATGTTGAAGATTAAGATTGAAACAGAAGATGAATAGAGCATGAGGTTGTTTTCCTTGTCATTACAACAGAGGTTTCCCTTTTCACAATTCAAAGAGGGTCTGATATTCGAGGGAACAAGGTGCATAATCCCTAGTTTTCATCAACAGTTTTTAGTCAATCTGAGAAACTTGTAGTAGAGACCACATTTGCAAAGTCTTACTGGCAGAAATTGTTCATGGGGAGATACCAGAAGGGTTGAAAGGTTATTTTTGTGACCTAATTCATTTTACACAGGTGGTCTAGTATATTATGAAGTGGATCAGTAGTTCATTGTTTTCATGACAGACTGAATGGTATTTGAACTTCATTCACATTCTTTATGAAGAACATTGAATCCTTGGTAACCTAAATCATTTTACCTGGTGGTGAGATTTATCTTACATTTGAAAACAAATGGAGCAGTCAAGGGACTTATAGGGAGTTGCTCATTGAAAATTAAGAGGCTTGAGAGGAAAAAAAGCAGTAAGAAGTCACCTGCTGAACTCTAAAACTATACAGTTTCCAGTTTTTTAAGAGAATGGGTAAGAGTGGTAAAATTAACAGAGCTGAACCTACTGATGTAGGTTGGATTGAAAAACTCCATGGGTGTGTTGAACTATTTCAACAGACTGGTTGGATGGACTTTTTCAAGAAGATAGATGGGTGTAACACTGAAGTGTCCTACAAGTTTGCACAAGGCTTTAAAAATGACATGGTGACCTTTGAAACTCTTAAGTTCAGGCTGACAGTGGAGCTGATTGCAGAAGCAATAGGGATTAAGAATGAAGGTGAAATATGGTTTCAGAAACTGCCTTTTACCTTTGATCCTCAGAGATATCTATTACCAAATGTCACCCCAGACTGGAGTAAAGGCATCCTTATTCAAAATTTCAGAAAGGAATGGATAGAACCAATCATAATTTTACAGAGTTATATTACTTGCGAGGGCAGGTATGCTTATGTTTACAAGTACCATTTCAGATTTCTTCAGCATATGGTGGGGGTGTCCAAGATGAGCCTGCCATTCTTCTTATTCAAAAGCTTGCAGAAAATGTCTAACATGGTTAAAGGTCATATGGACCATTCTTCTCAGACAATCTTTCAGCATGGGCTAATTAAGTTGATTATTAGCACTGTTTTGCAGCATGAAGGAAAGAACTAGGACTTTTTCATCTTTTGGTCTGACTTCCAAGTCAAACAAGAGGATCAGCAGCCTAAAAAGCAAGCATACAAAGGGAAGGTACTGATGAGAAAATTAGGTCAGAAAGCTAAACCTGAAGACAAGGAGGAGGTCAAAGTTGAGAAAGCATCCGAGTATGTGGAGGATGATAGTAAATCCAAAGTGTTTTCAGTTAGTAGTAAAGGCAAGTACTCACTGTTTGTAGAAGACAAAAAGTAGCTTGAGCAGCACTTGGCACCTACAAAAGACTCTCATGAAGTGAAAGCTACTGATATAAAAGAGGTTGTTGTACCTACGGAGGAGTTTTACACTCATCTGAGAACCCCCATCACCATTCTCTCATATGACGAGGGATATTTTCTAGAAGGGGATCATCCTACTACTAAATATGAAGTTAAAGTTGAAACAGGCAGAGAATTTTCTACTTCAGAAAGCAAAGCAGTCATGCCTAGCTGGAAGAAGAAAAAGATGGAAGTAATGGAGTTTTCTTTTGTCAAGCATCAGGGAAGGACTATGAAAACGTTAAGGGAATTAGCACCTGTATGGAGGCCTAAGACTAGGCCCAAGAATAAACTAAGGTTAAATTTTAAGAAATTTCTTAACCCTAAATTGAAGATCGAGGAAGTCACTGTAATGGATGATAATTCCTCAGATGAAGAGCCAGAATTAAACACAGTAAACATTAAAAGCAAGGGAAAAGCTGTGGCTCAAGCTTCATCTCCTCTTCCTGTAAAAACAACAAAATCATCACAGTCAGCAAAGGAGTTAGGCCAGCCTAAGCCAAAACTATCCACCATGTTTTTTGAAATAAAGAAGGAACTTTTAGAACAGCAGCAATCTAAAGAGTCTGTTTCCACAGACGTGTTAAAGGAAGACGCTGAGATATTCAAGAAAATGGATATACCCTGGATACCCGAGGATGAACAAGAGCCTACAATAAGTAGGCCATTTGATTCTGATAAAGAAAACTTGCAGAAGACTATTAAGCAGTACAACCAGCAGATGAGTTACATGCAAGAGGTCAATGATGGGTTAATGATGGCTAACAGAAGGCTGAGAGAAGATCTATAGGATTTCAATGATCATTTTCAGGAGCTGACAGCAGTAGCTAAAGAGGTTCTAAAGAGAAAAAGGGCTACTGACTTGCAATGCACACAATTGAAAAATACAGTCAAAGACTTACAGCGGGAAAATGAAGAACTTTCAAGAGGGCTAGCAGGCATGGAGGATGAACAAAAGAGAGCTAAAAGGAAATATCAAGTATTATATGGCATTGCTTTGCTGGCAGAGGCAGCAAAAGACTTATGAGTTAGTGTTTGAATTAGTTAGTTGTTATCACTTTATGAAAGACTCATTAGTTAAGTGATTTACTATTTTTGGTAAAATTTCATATTTTTGTAATGTTATAAACTTTACTTTATCCTATCGAATCAGTTGAAGGTAGTTAGGGTTTTGATACCTAACTGTTTTTGTAAAATCACTATTTAGAGAGATTAGAAGGTCATTAGAAGGGTTCGATTTTTGGGAGAGCTTCAGGAGGTCTTCAGACTATTTTTGTCTTCAGACTTGTTCATGAGTTAAGTATCAAGACTCTTGTATGCATTCGATGATGAAATTATGAGATATATGACACTTTTACCCTTCAGTTTTCTGTGTTGGCTTCATTGGTCATCTTGTTTAGTTGCTTAATTGATATATTCATTTACTGGTTTATGTTTATATGCTGGTGATGCTTGTCTTTTATGAATGAACCTCAATACTATTTCTGTTGGATCTTGTTGAATGAATTATGCATCTTTGTCCTCTTTTGTTTATGATTCAGTTATTAGTTTTCTCATGAGTGTATTCCATGATTTCTTACAAAACTTACAACCGCAAAACCTTTCAAAACCTAAAACCTACTTTATTTTATTGAGTTTTACTTGAGATTGTGTTGTCTTGTTTCTTTAGCCTTGGAAACAATTTCTGGCACAAACATCTTTGGCGCCGTTGCCAGGGACGAAGCTGAAGCATATCTTTCCTGGGATACTTATCAGTTTTACTAGTTTAAGAGGTGGACTTAAATCAGCTCTTTTTAAGGCTATTTCTCACCAAGTTATCACAGTGGCTTCTAGAGGAATTGGAACCAGAAACAGACCTACTTCTCCATTGAAATTGGGTGTGACAGACCCTGAATAAATATTAAAAATATCAAGAAAGATTAGGAGGTCTCAATGTTTACCATCCTTGTGTGACCCTGACCAGTTGGGTGGTGCATTAAATTTAGCTAAAACCTCACCTTGGATGAAGCCTACTATTCCTTATAGTAGTTTTCAAATTTATACTAATCCTCAATCCTTTTTGAAAGCCAAGACTGCTTCTCCTGGTAAAATACCTCTCTTTCAGCTGAAAGTAGGAAAAAACCCTTTTCAAACAAGTTCTAGTCAAGCTTCCTCATCTTCAAAACCAGTCAGTCCAAAAATGGCAGCCCAAAACCCTCCCATATATATGATGGACCAGATGGTTGTAGCCAAGTATGCACCATTAGTCTTACCTCAACCTTTACATGCATTTCCTGGAGGAGATTACCAGAAGTATATGCCTAGGTTTAATGGATAGGGAGAAACCACTACTAAGGAGCATTGGGAAGATTTCCTAAGTTATGTTGACAATCAAAACATTGAGATCAAAGATGTATGGATGAGGGTATTCGTTCAGAGCCTTGATGGGGATGTAAGGAAATGGTTCAGAGAGTTGCCTCCCAACTCAATCACTATAATTGAAGAGCTCCGTGATCTTTTCATGAGGCAATGGGGAGACACAAAAGGCCACACTTACTACATAACTAAGTTTGGAGCTCTTAGAAGAAAGAAGTATGAGACTATTGCAGATTTTTCCAAAAGGTTTAACAAAATGTATAGTAGGATTCCAGCAGAAATTAAGCCTATTGAAACATCAACTAAACTTACCTATGCAAATGCATTTAATCACGAAATTTCTTTATTACTGAGAGAAAGAAGACCTATCACCTTGTTGAACATGCAAGATGCAGCATTGGAGGTAGAGTCCAATTTATCGGCTTCAAACAGACTTAAGAAAGAAACAGCTCAGCAGCTGTATGACAAAAAAGGCAAGAAGGAAGCAGCTTCAGGAAGTTCTGCTCCTCATACTGCTAAAGCTAATATTGATGAAATGGCTAAGCTCGTGAAGATTCTCACTGCAAAGTTGAATAAATTAGAATTGGAAAAGAATTCTGGTAAACCTACTCCAGAAGCTGAACGAAATCCAAATAACCAGAATCAGTTCAAAAGGCAATTTGTTCCCCATTTTATCCCCAGAGAACGAAGGAACAATGATATCCAGTGAGAAAGAAGAGAAAATGAGGATCAAAGAGTACCACCACCTCTTCAGAACAATGTAGCTGATGAAGAAGAAGTTGATGAACAGCTACTCTTTGAAGAAACTGAGACTGATCAAGATATGTACCATTTTGGAGATGGATTCTCTAGAGGTTTTGTTACTGAAGAAGAATTTATGAATGTAGAATATTATGATGCTGACATGTTTGAAGCTGAGGATGACCTGGATTTGGAAAAAACTGCTGTAGTTGCTGCTGTTCATCAAAATGGACCCAAGAAGACTATAAATCTCAGATCAGGCCCAAAACAGGTGGTGCAAGCCCAGAAAAAGAATGTTAATGTTCCTGCTGCAAATGTTCCTGCTACAAATGTTCCTGTTGCAATTGCCCCTGCTAAACAAACAGCTGATCCTGTGCCAGAAAAGAGACAAGGTGCAAAAAAATCAAAGAAGATTCAAGAGGTAGAAGAGGTAAACAAATCTATTCAGAATTTCAGTTTGGAGAATGAATTAGGTAAATTAAATATTCATGTACCATTGACTGAGTTAATAAAGAATCCTTCATATAAAGAAAAAGTCCTAAAAGTGATGAATTCAACAAGTAACCGGCCTGTTTCAGACACAGTCAGTTTGCAAGAAGAAATACCTAGAATCTTCATTGGATCTTCCCTAGCTGAGAAAACTGAAAATGAGGCTGGTGATTCACCCCCTTTATATGTCACCCTGACAGTCCATAATCAAATGATCCACAATTTCCTTTTAGATTCAGGAGCTTCCCATAATTTGATGCCAAAAGCTGTTATGGAAGCTTTGGGCCTGAGTATTACTAAACCCTACCATGACCTGTATGCCTTTGATTCCCGAGCAGTGAAGTGTCTTGGAGTAATAAAAGATATGGTAGTAATCCTTCCTCAGTTACCAATGAAAAGTGTCATAATAGATTTTGTGGTAGCTGATATAACACCAAAGTTTGGTTTACTTCTATCTAGGTCATGGGCCAAAAAGGTTGGAGGAACCTTACAAATGGACCTTTCATATGCTACCATTCCTGTGTTTGGTGGAGAAAATAGAAGACTGTATAGAGAGATGCAGTTTGATTACATAATCATAGATGATAAAAACCCCACTAATCATCCATTGTACTCTGTTGATAAATATCTTGGTACCTGCATGTTAGATTTTAGCGAGGAGGATAATTTTGCTGGTCTGTTACAAGTGGAAAAAGAACAGCCAATAAAACACAGCAGAGATGAAGAAGATGCACTATGGCAATTATATTTTGATGGATCCTCATGCAAAGAGGGTGTTGGAGCTGGAGTTCTTCTCATTTCCCCTGGAGGTGAGACAGTGAAGCTCATGTATAAGTTGGAGTTTGTTACTACTAACAACACTGCTGATTATGAAGCTCTGCTACTTGGATTGAAAGCTGCTAAGGATTTAGGCATTCAGCAGATTGCTGCATTTGGCAACTCTGAATTGGTTGTTTAGCAAGTGAAGAGTAACTATCAAGTAAAGCAGGGTTTGCTGAAAGTATATCGGAATGAGGTATGGGATATTCTTGAAAATTACTTTGTAGCATTTAACATCACTCATATTCCAAGGAATCATAATGAGACTGCAGATTCATTGGCTTGGCTGCCACACATTTCAGAATCCCAAAGACCACTCAGCTGAGATATCCCATTGAAATAAGGTATAGGCCATCTATACCTGATAATGTGAAACACTGGAGGGTGTTCGAATATGATGTTGAGATTAAAAGGTTCCTTGAGCTTACAGATGAATTTTCAAATTCCTTGATTGATCCAGAGGAAGATGAAGGAGATGAACAGTTGGATGAGTTTGCTAAAGATGAGATTGCTGGACATAAAATTATTGAGCTAAAGAGCAATTTTATTCCCAAAGGTTTGGTACCTCTTGAAAGAATATTTACAAAAGATGGTACACCTTCAAAGCCTGTTGTTCAGTCTTGAGAAGACAATGTAGTGGACTGCAATATTGGTTCTGTAGAATATCCAAGAATTGTCAAAATTTCTAAATCTTTGACAAATGAACAAAGAAGTAGATATATCAAACTATTAAAGGAGCATGTAGATGTTTTTGCATGGTATTATGAGGAACTAAGGACTTATGATACCGGAATCATACAGCATAAGGTGCCTTTAAAGCCAAATGTCAAACCTTTTTGTCAGAAACTAAGAAGGATTAATCCAGATTTGTTTCTGTTGATTGAAAAAGAGGTAAGGAAGCTGTTGGATGCAAAGATAATAGTACCTCTCAGGTATTCTTCCTGGCTTGCAAATCTGGTTCCTGTCAGAGAAAAGAATGGAGAAATCACACTGTGTGTTGATTTCAGAAATTTGAATAGATCTTCGTTAAAAGATAACTATCCTCTTCCCAAAATTGAATAGGTATTGCAGCAAGTAGCTGGGGCACAGAGAATCTCTATGGTGGATGGTTTCTCACGGTACAATCAGATTGATATGCACCCTGATGACAAGGAAAAGACATCCTTTACAACTCCCTGGGGGACATTCATGTATGACAAGATGCCCTTTGGCTTGATGAATGTAGGAACCACCTTTCAGAGAGCTATGGAAATTGTCTTTGTTGGTGAAAAAGATAAGTTTGTGGTTATTTATTTGGATGATATTACTGTGTTCTCAAAGTCATATCATGAGCATTTGAAGCATTTGAGGTAGACCTTCCTTAAATGCAGAAAATTTGGCTTGTCCCTAAATCCCAAAAAGTCACATTTTGCTGTGCAAGAAGGTAAACTACTTGGTCACCTGGTGTCTGCTGATGGCATCAGAATAGATCCTAAAAGAGTGAAATCTATACTGAATATTAGTTTACCTAGGAGTAAAAAAGATGTGCAATCATTCATTGGCAAGATCAATTTTTTGCGGTGGTTTATTCCTAACTTTGCCGAAACCATTAAACAGATCCCAACCATGTTGAAGAAAGATCAGGAAGTCAGTTGGAATACTGAAGCAAAGGCTGCATTAGAGAAAATCAAAGTAGCTCTTACTGAAGCACCTGTATTGGTAAGTATTGATTTTACCAAAGAATTCCTTACTTTTTCATTTGCATCAGAAGACACAATTGCAGTTGTCTTACTTCAGAAGAATAAAGAAGGATTGGAACAGCCTATTGCCTTCTTCAGTAAAACTCTCAGGGATTCTAAACTGAAGTACAGTATACTGGAAAAGCAGGCTTATGCTCTGGTAAAGGCTTTGAAATTCTTCAGAATTTATGTTCTGCATTCAAAGGTTATTTCATTTGTACCTAATGCTACTATGAAAGATGTCTTAACACAGCCTGATAGTGAAGGGAAGAGAGGCAACTGGATTGCTAAGATCATGGAGTATGATGTGGAGATCAGACCCACCAAGCTTGTCAAGGGACAAGGCTTAGCCAAGCTCCTGGCTGAATCAAATTGCCAGGCTCTTGGATTGTATGTTATGGCTGAAGAAATTGATCAAGAAGAAGATCAAGCAGCACTGGAAAAAGAGAAGATCATGGATTACTATTCATCATCAGAATGGTATGCAGACATTGTTCATTTTCTTTTATTTTTGCAATGTCCTGAGGATATGGATAGGAAGGCTGCTAGATCTTTAAAGTTGAAAGATACGAAGTACTGTTTAGTAGAAGAACAGCTGTTCTGGAAGGATCCAGGAGGTATCCTACTCAAATGTTTGGACAAATTAGAGATTGAAGGAGTGATTTCTGAGTCTCATGAGGGAGCTTGTGGAGGGGACAAATACTAGAATACCACAGCATATAGAATTTTATGAGCTGGATATTATTGGCCCTCCTTGTTTGCAGATGTTTATCAGCAGGTAAGAGCTTGCGTTCCTTGTCAAAAATTTGCTGGTAAATAGAAATTGCTGTCTTTACCCCTGAAACCTATTGCAGTAAATGCTCCTTTTCAGCAGTGGGGTCTAGATTTTATTGGAGAAATAAATCTAGCATCTTTAGGCCAGCACCATTGGATTCTTACTGCAACAGATTTCTTCACTAAATGGGTGGAAGCCATCCCCACTAGGAATGCTACAGACAAAGTCATCATGGAGTTCATTGAAGACAATATCCTGAGTAGGTTTGGCTGTCCTCAGAAATTAGTGACAGACAATGCTAAGGCCTTCAATTCTAACGCAATGGTATCATTCTGTGAAAAGAATAGTATTTTTCTGAAACACTCGACTCCCTACTATCCCCAAGGCAATGGTTTGGTTGAATCATCTAACAAGAACATCATTCAGATTATTAAGAAGCTACTCAAGCATAACAAAAGATCATGGGATTCAATGCTGAAATATGCATTATGGGAAGATAGGATCACAGTGAAACAGGCTATTGGAAAATCTCTCTATTCAATTGGGGATTCCAGTGATGAAATTCCTCCAGAATTCATAAGAAGAGCCAAATGATATGTAGAGGAGAATCTTTGAAATGATAGAGTTACAGCAGAGCAGGGAGAAGGTGGATGAAAAAGCACATGTATACATATCTAAGATAAAAAGCAGGTTTGATAAGAACATCAAAGAAAATACTTTTTCAGTTAGTGATATGGTTCTAAGGTGGGATGCAAGGAAGGAGAAAAAGGGTAAACATGGTAAGTTTGACAATATCTGGTTTGGCCCTTTTCTAATATCAAAGGTTTTAGAGAATAATACTCTTATCTTACAGTCCTTGGAAGGTGAGGAATTGTCCAGCCCTATTAATGGGTGATTCCTCAAGCATTTTTACAGTTTATGAGGGGATTTTCACTTTTCATTGTACATACCGGTGCAAGTGAAGTATTAATAAGACTCCATAGCCCAATGGAAGTTTTGCAGACAAGTAGACAGCAGACAGAAGGCACTGGTCTACAGGTTCTTGAATCCTTGCAGGGAGGTCTTCATCCCGCAGCTGGAGCCAGATGTTAAGTCAGTATTTTGTTTCTTCAATTTTTGCTTGATTTACATTTTATCTTAAGAAACTTATTTTCTTTAGTTTGATTTTTGGTTTCTCTTAGGAAATTTTGAATTTGTCTTATCAAATTTTGAATTTTATTTTGAATTTTCAAGTCTTTATCTTTAAAAAACTTTATTTTGTTTTCCTCCTTTAGGTTTTAAAATGGTTTTAAAAGGTCATTATATTTAATGGTGGATTCATAAATCATATTTTGAGAATAATCATGTATTATCATTGCTCAAACAAATTTTAAACCTCCTGCAAATTGACAAAAAGATGTAAAAAAGCACCAAAACAGAGTTAATTTTATTCTTGTAGCACAAGTCTAAAAAAATAACAAGAGAGCTCTACAAGAATATCGTGACTATCATTTTTTTCCAATTTTCAAGCAAATTTTGGCATATTTTTGAATGATGATTGATTAATCACATGCTTTGAATGGTTTGCTACGTGTTGTCTCAGGAATCATCATGAGAATAGGTGGTTTATTGTCATGAAGGAAGATCGTGGTCATTATTAATTATAATGCAGCGTGTCATGAAAGATAGTCGTTTAAACCAAGTTTAATCTGAGGAGACTCACTTCTTATCTCTTTTCAAAGTTGAGGAGTTAATGGAATGACGGTGCCTGCCTGAAATAGTGGAGATTACAGTTGCAAAGCTTAGTGGAGGTTTTCATAGTCGCACAAAAAATTAGGGCTTTTGTATCTTCACACTTGGAACTAAATTGGACCCTGAAAGACACCTGTATCCTTCAGGTCAGTACTTAAACAACATGAAGAGTGGATCAAGGCGACTACAGTGGATCATTTAATAGGTATTCCGTGGTCACCCAGGAATGAATGTTAATTTGGGGTTTTTCTGGTGAAGCCTATTTTAGCAAAATTGTTTAAACAGAACATTAATATATCCTCTTATCAACATCCCTGTCAAGGAGAAAAGAAGATTAGGAGTGTAGGTGACGGGATTTTGAAAAACATTAGTTTTTCATATGAGTATAACCCTGTCAAAATTTGAAGGTTCGATGATGTGAAAAACATAGCATGTTATGATGTTCAAACTTCAAAAATAAGCCTGCTACTAGTGCAAAATGTGATGAAGGAGCTGGGCATTTGATACATCATGAAGATCTAGACAGCCTGAAAACCTAATTTTAATGCATGATAGAAAGTTGATCAGTTTCATGTTGAAGATTAAGATTGAAACAGAAGATGAATAGAGCATGAGGTTGTTTTCCTTGTCATTACAACACAGGTTTCCCTTTTCATAGTTCAAAGAGGGTCTGATATTCGAGGGAGCAAGGTGCATAATCCCTAGTTTTCATCAATAGTTTTCAGTCAATCTGAGAATCTTGTAGCGGAGACCACATTTGAAAAGTCTTACTGGCAGAAATTGTTCATAGGGAGATACCAGAAGGGTTGAAAGGTTATTTTTGTGACCTAATTCATTTTACACAGGTGGTCTAGTATATTCTGAAGTGGATCAGTATTTCATTGTTTTCATGACATATTGAATGGTATTTGAACTTCACTCATAGTCTTTATGAAGAACATTGAATCTTTGGTAACCTAAATCATTTTACCGGGTGGTGAGATTTATCTTACATTCGAAAACAAATGGAGCAGTCAAGGGAGTTATAGGGAGTTGCTCATTGAAACTTAAGAGGCTTGAGAGGAAAAAAAGCAGTAAGAAGTCACCTGCTGAACCCTAAAACTATACAGTTTTGAGTTTTTTAAGACAATGGGTAAGAGTGGTAAAATTAACAGAGCTGAACCTACTGATGTAGGTTGGATTGAAAAACTCCCTGGGTGTGTTGAACTATTTCAACAGGCTGGTTGGATGAATTTTTTCAAGAAGATAGATGGGTATAATACTGAAGTGTCCTACAAGTTTGCACAAGGATTTAAAAATGACATGGTGGCCTTTGACACTCTTAAGTTCAGGCTGACAGTGGAGTTGATTGTAGAAGCAACAGGGATTAAGAATGAAGGTGAACTATGGTTTCAGAAACTGCCTTTTACCTTTGATCCTCAGAGATATCTATTACCAAATGTCACCCCAGACTGGAATAAAGGCATCCTTATTCAAAATTTCAAAAAGGAATGGGTAGAACCAATCAGAATTTTGCAGAGTTATATTACTTGAGAGGGCAGGTATGCTTATGTTTACAAGTACCATTTCAGATTTCTTCAGCATATGGTGGGGGTGTCCAAGATGAGCCTGCCATTCTTCTTATTCAAAATCTTGCAGAAAATGTCTAACAGGGTTAAAGGGCATATGGACCATTCTTCTTAGTCAATCTTTCACCATGGGCTAATTAAGTTGATTCTTAGCATTGTTTTGCAGCATGAAGAAAAGACCTGGGACTTTTTCATCTTTTGGTCTGGCTTCCAAGTCAAACAAGAGGATCAACGGCCTAAAAAGAAAGCAGACAAAGGGAAGGTACTAATGAGAAAATTAGGTTAGAAAGATAAACCTGAATACAAGGAGGAGATCAAAGTTGAGAAAGCATCAGAGTATGTGGAGGATGATAGTAAATCCAAAGTTTTTTTAGCTAGTAGTTAAGGCAAGTACTCACTGTTTGTAGAAGCATCTTGAGCAGCACTTGGCACCTACAGAAGACTCTCATGAAGTGAAAGCTGCTGATATAAAAGAGGTTGCTATACCTAAGGAGTATTTTTACACTCAGCAGAGAATCCCCATCACCATTCTCTCAGATGATGAGGGATATTTTCTAGAAGGGGATCAGCCTATTACTAAATCTGAAGTTAAAGTTGAAACAGGCAGAGAATTTTCTACTTCAGAAAGCAAAGCAATCATGCCTAGCAGGAAGAAGAAAAAGATGGAAGTAATGGAGTTTTCTTCTGTCAAGCATCAGGGAAGGACTATGAAAATGTTAAGGGAATTAGCGCCTGTATGGAGGCCTAAGACTAGGCCCAAAAATAAACTAAGGTTAAATTTTAAGAAATTTCTTAACCCTAAATTGAAGATCGAGGAAGTCACTGTATTAGATGATAATTCCTCAGGTGAAGAGCTAGAATTAGACACAGTAAACATTAAAAGCAAGGGAAAAGTAGTGGCTCAAGCTTCATCTCCTCTTCTTGTAAAAAAAACAAAATCATCATAGTCAGCAAAGGAGTTAGGCCAGCCTAAGCCAAAACTGTCCACCATGTTTTTTGTAATAAAGAAGGAACTTTTAGAACAATAGCAAGCTAAAGAGGCTGTGTCCATAGACCTGTCAAAGGAAGATGCTGAGATCTTCAAAAAATTGGATATACCTTGGATACCTGAGGATGAACAAGAGCCTACAACAGGCAGGCCATTTGATTCTGATAAAGAAAACTTGCAGAAGACTATTAAGCAGTACAAACAACAAATGAGTTACATGCAAGAGGTCAATGATGGATTAATGATGGCTAAAAAAAGGCTGAGAGAAGATCTACAAGATGTCAATGATCATTTTCAGGAGATGACAGCAGTAGCTAAAGAGGCTCTAAAGAGAAAAAGGGCTACTGACTTGCAATGCACAGAGTTGAAAAAGACAGTCAAAGACTTGCAGTAGGAAAATGAAGAACTTTCAAGAGGGATAGCAGGCATGGAGGATGAAAAAAAGAGATCTAAAAGGAAAGCTCAAGTATTAGATGGCATTGCTTTGATGGCTGAGGCATCAAAAGACTTATGAGTTAGTGTTTGAATTAGTTAGTTGTTATCACTTTATGAAAGAATCATTAGTTAAGTGATTTACTATTTTTGGTAAAATTTCATATTTTTGTAATATTATAAACTTTACTTTATCCTATCGAATCAGTTGAAGGTAGTTAGGGTTTTGATACCTAACTATTTTTGTAAAAACACTATTTAGAGAGATTAGAAGGTCATTAGAAGGGTTCAATTTTTAGGAGAGCTTCAGGAGGTCTTCAGACTATTTTTGTCTTCAGACTTGTTCATGAGTTAAGTATCAAGACTCTTGTATGCATTTGATGATGAAATTATGAGATATATGACACTTTTACCCTTCAGTTTTCTGTGTTGGCTTCATTGTTTAGCTTGTTTAGTTGCTTAATTGATATATTCATTTACTGGTTTATGTTTATATGCTGGTGATGCTTGTCTTTTATGAATGAACCTCAATACTGTTTCTGTTGAATCTTGTTGAATGTATTATGCATCTTTGTCCTCTTTTGTTTATGATTTAGTTATTAGTTTGCTCATGAGTGTATTCCGTGATTGCTTACCAAACTTACAACCACAAAACCTTTCAAAACCTAAAACCTGCTTTATTTTATTGAGTTTTACTTGAGATTGTGTTGGCTTGTTTCTTTAGCCTTGGAAACAATTTTTGGCCCAAATAGCACGCATCTTGGGCTACATCTCTGAGCCACTAGAAATGGGTGTTTTGGAAATACCTCTATTTTCTATTAGACATAAACATAAATAAATGGCACCACTAAACTCCTCATGATATTCTTACAAAAATGAGCATAAAGTTGACTGTATGTGCGTGAAGCCTCCTCTGGCATGTAAAATGAGACAATCTACATAAAAATAAGACAATTAGTACAAATTGAATGAATTTTTCCTCATGATCTGTCCAATTAATGGCCTTTTTACATCAAGATCTATGCTTATAACATGTCTCAGTCTCTGTGCAAAGTCACGTTGTTCTATACTTCCAACTCCTAAACTCTAAACTCGTTGGTGGAAATCATGGTTTTTATATAGTTTTAAAGTATTTTTTTTGTGGTTATGGGTGATGGGCCACGCACTTGTTTTAGAACCCCAACCTTCACTCCAATATTTAAGGAAACATTCCTGATCCTTATCATGGATCATCACGATAACATGTTGGTTAAAACGTGGCTGGGGTGTGGGGCAGAGTTCTCGAGGTCAAACCCATGGGCCTCTCCCCTTTACATGTTTTGGAATGGTGGCACATATACATATAACCACATTATAATATATGGTTTAACATATTATTTGTTGGCATGTTTGGTATGGTAATGGCTCCATGTTATGATATGCTTTCAATATATGGTTTGAATTGGATATGGATAAATTTCCACCATATGGTTTAATACATGGTTATAATTTGGTGCTATAATACAATTTAAATTGGGGCCTTTGTGTCGACATGGGTTCAAGGGATAATCCCTTGAGCCCTCCCCATTTTTTCCAGAAAACAAAAACTCAAATTTTTATTTATTTTTTCCCATAAACCTATCAAGGACGTTCGGTGGGAAACTTGGTTAGTGCAACCTGGTGAGGGCTTGCGCTATAGGGAGGTGTTGGGTTCAAATCCAATAGAATCCAACCAATTTTAGCATAACCATTTTTTTTCCTTTTTCACAATTTTTCACCATTCCTATAAAAACTTCAACTCCTCACAACTTCTTCATCTAGAAAGATTTCAATGATGTATTTACCATGGTAAGATTTATTTATTTGTTTGAATATTTTAACTTTGATCAACCTTGAGATGATACTCTTGGATCAAACCTTCCCAACGTGAAGCTTTTGGGACACCAAAAGCATGAAATCATTCCGAAAATAAGTGAGTCTATATCTCCCTCACTCTTTCAGTCACTAACCACATTTATTTACTTGGATGCATTTATTTTATCCCTACATGAAGAAACTCAATGTCTCCTCTTCTTGAAGATATGACCTTCTGTGTCTAGTATTATATATTCCTAAAGTTCATTGAGATACTCATGAGAAAACTCATCCACATAAGGTTCTTGAACCTGTACATATTGTTCTATAATCATAGGAATCTTATACAATTTCAAGTTTTCAACATTAAAAACTAAATACATTTTCATATAGGGAGGAAATTCCAACCAAAATAATTATTATCGACTTTGTCCAAAATTATAAAGTTTCCATATTTGATCGGTTTCAAATTTGTACATTCACCTTGGAGTCTATATTTACTGACATGAATCCATACTTGATCACCAATATCGAAATGATTATCTATACGATGCTTATTATGCCATTATTTGTATTTGGCCTGACTTGATGCTAACTATTCGTGCACTGCTTAATGAATTAACTAGATCTGTTGAATAAACTTTCAAGCTTTATCTGCGTTCTTTTTTGTACACTCCATCGTATCTTTCCCAAAAAATAATTCTATAGGAGACTTTGGCAAGTACCCAAAACATGTCTCGAATGGACACTTCTGAGTAGAAGAGTGTATAACTTTGTTGTAGGCATGTTGTACATAATGCAGCTATTCATTCCAAAGTTTAGGATTCTTACCACAATACCCTCGAAGAATATGTACCACATTTCAATTGACCACTTTTGTTTGACTGTAGATTTTTGGATGAAATGTTGTGCTTTTATTCGTCTCTGTTTCCATAAGCTCCCATAAAGATGACCAAAATTTCCCAATAACACAGGAATCTGAATCTGAAATAATCGAAGTAGGAAGTCCAAAATGGACCCATACATTTTGAAAGAACAAATGAGCAGCCATCTCAGCCATTATCTTCTTTTTACAAAGGATGAGTATACACATTTTACTAAAGCTATCCACAACAACATCCAAATAGTTATTTCATTTTCTAGACATTGGTAAACCTCCTCCAAAATCCATTGAAACTCTTTTCCATGGATGAGAAGGAACTAGAAGTGGAATGTATAAGTGTAACTTTATGTTAAATGGTTTGCTTGTTGCAAACATAACACAACCTTCTACATATTTGGACATTGTATCATTCATTTGAGGCAAACATCAAAACTTTTGTTATTGTGATACTATTTTACCTACTCTAAAATGTCATGAAATGAGAGAAGTTCTAGCTTCTTTTATAACATGCACTCTTTCACTTTGTCGAATATAGATTTTACCAAGATGATACAACAACTTGCAATTGATATGATAGTTCAATTATTCATTTTGATAGCCATGCCTTAGTGATTCATAACTTTTCTTTAAAATATTCATCCTTATTATATCGTTCAACCTAACTTGCATGAGCTAATGGACTTTGTTGAATGACAATAAAAGCAATTTTTGGAGGTCTAGATATCATATCTACAAATTTGTTTAGGATTTCTTTCTTATACTTAATAATTAAATGAAATTTTTGTAGAAAACCCATCCATCTGAAATTCCTTGATCGTTGTAGCTTAGTTTATGATTGTACATATTGCAATGGTTGATGATCAATATGTATGATTGTTTCTTTACCCATTAGGTAATGTTTCCACTTTTTAACACTTTGTACTAATGCATACTACTATTTTTCATACGTTGGATAGTTGATTGTTTTTGTAGAGAAAGTTTCAAAAGGATATCGTATTGGTTTTTTATGTTGCATTAATATTGCCCCCATTGCATAACAACTAGCATTAGTTTCTATTTAAAATGGTTGTTGTAGATCTCAAAGTGCAAGTACTGGATGGTTCACCACCCTGATGTAGGAGGTGAAATTATGGGATAGTTACAACATTGTCCTCCTCACTTGACACATAGTGAAATTAACAACACACATAACGATGTTAACAATAGATTCCATCAAGAAGGAAAGAATCAGGTGATCAAGAAGCGATGCTAGTTACTAATTGACCTTGGGAAATAGTATAGTTTGTATAATTGGAGACTATATGTCTCGATGGTGTATTTCACATTCTAAATAGATATTTTTTAATTCAGACTTGGGGATTTCGAAGGATGGAAATCCTTTATAGGGCCTCTCTTTGGTAATTTCAATTTGGGAATATATTGAGTTCGCATGTTGAGAACTGTTTAATGTATCATACTTTCCCATGTCTTGGACTAGGAACAAACATAGACGAGCTAATGCGATTCGATCGGTTGACAAATTTCAAATATCCATAAGGGCATCGGCTTATAGATCCATTAGTGATAGACATCCCTCCTTGTTCCATCCTTATAACTGGATCAAAAAAAGGTAGATGAAGGTTGAGGATGAAACGAATCTTGCAACCATTGAACATGCCAATAAGTGTTTAATGGAGATGTGATGGTGGCTTCCTTTTCTCTTGGTATTTTCAAATGTAATAACTATATATTATACAATGCAGTATTCCACTAAATACTGTGTTGTATCTATGTATAAAGAGGTGGTGTATAATCACTAATTAAAACTTGGGTAGTTTTATATTGCCTTTTTTGTTAGAAAATGATCGATTCTTATTTATATAAGAAAGCACCTTGAACATTCATCATGGATGCTCAAGTAGCACCTCAAAGTGCTCTTCCTATCAATGGCACTTCCTGCCCAATACAAATCCACATAATCTTTTGATTCACCTCATACTTGAGCCTATAATCAATTATACCCTTTAGGTACCTCACTACATGCTTTGCAACCATCAGGCGAACATGTCTCAATGTGTTCATAACAAACCAAATATCTGGTGTCATATTCATCAGGTACATCAAGGAACAAATCATTTGACAATATATTGTGGCATCAACTGTCTCTGATGAAGCAACACTCAATATCTTAAGCTTTGATGCCATAGCTGTGGTCATGGCCTTGCATTCCATCATCCTGAACCTTTTGAGGATCTCTACTGCATACTTCCCTTTTCCACACCTCCATGCCTAGAATGTAGTGCATCAACACATAACAACAGCATCACTAGTCTTCTGCCTTCAATATTGAAGCAAAGGTTGGATTCCGCTTTACTCTCAATAAATCCTAGAGCCATCAGTAATCTATCCATCCTATCATACCATGTCGAACCTCAGGATATTCTGCAGTCACTCCTTTTGAAGCAGAGCATCATTCTCCCTCTGTCTTTTGTACTCTATGCACTAAAACATTTTGTACCAGAGTGACAAGTAGCTTCCTCTGCTACTAATATTCTATGTATCCATCTAGGATCACTCGATACCAAGATCCTCTATCTTGAACTTTTTCAAAAGTTATTCTCACACCCATCTGTGAGCTTTTCATCCTCTATCAACCTTGTAGCATAGGTTCAGATATTTATCAATCTCATTATCTATGTGTTATCCCAGGATGTTTCCATCTACTGCATGATGGAGCTATGAACTTCTCTTCAGGTCTCGATACTGTATCCTAGACATCATTCTTCTTGAACTGGTCTTCCATTTCTTCTTGGTTACTTCTTCATAGCTGGAAGGTTCTTTATTAATTATGTTGCTGCATTCATCATATTTATTCTTCATCTTGAGATGTCGCCACTTGTTCTTTGGAACAAGTCTTGTCCTTCTTTGCTTGTAGGTGATTATGTACGCGATCTTTCCTACAAGTCAAATGCATTTGTATGGTTAGAAACATTTCATAAGGAATATTCATACTGGCAAGTTCTTATGCATAAATATATGATCATGCAACTACTTTATCCAATACAACATTCATCCATATCTCACTGAAAATTTCTAGATGCCTTCCATCTCTACCAAGACAACATTGAGATTATGTACTAAATCAATATGTCATCAAAGAGGTTTCATTCTAGATAAGTAGCAATGGAGAGTTGTATAGCACCATGAGCTACTTACCCATCACATGCATATTAGTAGTATACTACCATTAATGCAAACATCCTACCATGCATAATACATCAACTGAATATAAACAAATGCATAACAAAACAATATCGTGAAATGCCAATTGAATACTTATTTTTATTTATTTCATGGGTAGACTCCTTCTTGAGCCTTCAGCTTCATCGTCTTCTTCATTCATAATAGTATGATTTCTTATGCAAATGATAAGTTAGATAAGAGTTTTTTCAGGAGTTGAGTCCTTCATATTCCTCATCGCTTGAGGGATATTCTTTGGATGGTGAGAGCTTGATCTTTATTTTCTCGCATATTCTCTTCTCTTCTTATGAGTCGAGCTTCTTCTTCCAAGAGTCTGCTAAAGTTAATCAATTCCTTTTGGCACACATTCCTCACATGAATGAATTCATGATCCTGGGAGGCCATTCAATATGGCTATCACTACTTCCGCATTCTCCATTTCTTCCTCTACTGCCTCAAGTTGTTCTGCATCCTGGATCTTCACATTCTTCAACTGTTTTCTCAAACCATCTTCTGATTTATGTTCTTCCCTTCAAATAGCTTGGTAAAGGAATCAAACATCTTCGATGTGTTTAGTAAACACAGTTATGGTACAAGTTGATCCATGATTGAATCAACAATGATCTTCTTGGCCTTGACTAAGTTCTTCTTGTGTAATGCTTCTAGCCTCATCTCCCTCTCGAATTGGAACCTCTCTACTTGTGTAGGTGTCCAATTCATTTTATTTAGGAAGATCATATGCTTCCATGCTTGGAAGTTGTCAACTTCATTTTTAGAGGAAATTTCAACTCAACATGGGCCTCCTAAAAATAATTAATAAAATAATAGTTAAAATAATAAAATAATATTTATTAATTTTGGAGAAAGAAAAGAAAAAAACTACTTTTTTGTTTGTATTTTTGACATATCTCCCCATTTTTTTACTCAAATTTCAATCAGGAGAGCTCTTTGGATGCAGAATTAAATGCCTAATCCAACCAATACCCACCCGACAGACTTTTGGTAGACCCCTCTACCACAAAAACAAGAAATTCTTGAAAAAATGGAATGATGATGTCATCATTTCATTTTTTCAGGCATTTCTTGTTTTTGGGGTAGCGGGTTCCATAGAAAGTATTCCAAGTGGGTACACATTGGATGCGGAATTTAATTCCACATCCAACGATCTCTCTCGATCGAATTTTGAGTAAAAACACAGCGAGATATGTCGAAAATACAAACAAAAAGAGTAGTTTTTTTTATTATACCTATCCCCAAATTTATATTAAAAAAGTGTTTAAGAACTATACGGTATTTTAGATTTAAATCAATTTCATTGGATAACACATGATGACATCGAATTTGAATCAAATTTAAATGACCCATTTTGAGTTGAAATTTCCTCTAATGTTAGATCTTACTGATTTGAGGTGTCCGTCCTGGTTCCGGAGCTCGTTGATCTAGGGTTTGTCAGATAAACCCTAATTTTCCAAAATTAGAATATT
This sequence comes from Pseudotsuga menziesii, assembly GCA_001517045.1. Lineage (NCBI taxonomy): Eukaryota > Viridiplantae > Streptophyta > Pinopsida > Pinales > Pinaceae > Pseudotsuga > Pseudotsuga menziesii. Next base: position 40,828 of record LPNX010838570.1, on the reverse strand, counting down.
TTAGATCTGATTGGATATAAGGATAGATCAGTTCAAGGAAATTTGTCTAATAAATTCTTTTTCTGTAAACAGTGGAGGGAAACTCCTAGAACAAGAAGCCCTAGTTTTCCAATTTCTTCTGCAGAAATTCCTGTTACTGTTTCTGTAGTATATATGAAATTAATACTCCTCTATGTATAAAAATTCATATAAAGGTATCCTGGGTAATCCTGGATTTAACAGCAAAGGTTTCATCAGAATTGGTTTTACGAATTGGGACTTATGATTGTTTTCCCAAGGTGACTTGTTAGAGGACTATTCAGAACAGCGAAGTTGTATGGACTCCCATGTGTCACTGGTTCATATTTTGAGTCTAAATATTGGACCACAAGAAATTATTGTCCATTCCATTTCTAGAACATCTTCATAAATTTCATTTGGACCTTTGTAGCCCAAGATATAGCAATTCTCCCCAGGTGTCCTGTTTAGGGATGAATCCTGGAAGAGACTGGAACCCTATCTTGGAGGGATCATATATCCTATAATATAGTGAAGCTGAGGTGGAATTTTGGAGATAGTGTAAATCAAGATTTTATATTTTTCCTCTGCAATTTTCATCTCCTGAGACTCCACCAATATTGGGATATACCGAATGTACCAAAACTTGACAGTTTTAGTATTTAGGGTTTGTTCTAGCTCAGGGTCAAACTAGGTTTTGACTTTCCTAGAGTTTCACTCGATCAAAAATATTGGAATAGGTCTCTAAACCTTGATTTTGGTGAGGATAGAAATCCTATGCCCAGCTCACTCAATAATTCCTCTTCTGTAGAAAGCCCTAATTTCCACACCAAAAATTGAAAATGTTGGGAATCGAATTCTGCTTCGACAAAAAGATGCGCCCTTCAATGGAGAGTCATCCTAGCATACTTTTGTTGATGGATTGATGAGAGAGACCCAAAAAATAAGAATCCATAGATTTTGTAGCTGAACAAAGTCTTATTCTCAGGTTAGCTCTGATACCATGTTCGATTTTTATCATTCAAGCCTAGCATTATCTTAGGATCTTTAAATGAGAGAATAACATGCATAGAAATAAACACAAGAGACAAGAGACACAAAGAATTTTCCTTGAGGAAACGATAAAGGAGAAAACCCCGCAACTTCCTCATAGATAGAATAAGCACCAATGGTAGTAGTAAAACCTAAAAACATAAAGATGATCTCCACAGCTTCTATCTCTCTCTCTCACAATGAGAGAGCTTCTCCTCTCTCACTCATGTGCCCCAATGAGTGAATGTGTGTGTGATAAATAGAGATCCTCACTCTCTATTTATATTCTTTTCTCACTTGAAACCCACTACAACATGTCAGCCTCACATAACAATTACTTACTAGAGATGACATCTCTAGGAGTGTCTAATAACCCTAGTGCCCCACAACTTGTGGGGACTTTTCCCTATGCTCAACAAGGAGGGTTAACCTTGACTTAGATGGTTGGGACTATTTCCCTGACTTACAATGACTCAACTAGGCTCAACTTCACTAGGATATTCTAATAACCCTAGGGCCCCACAATTGCGGGGACTTTAACCCTTGACCAATAGGAGGGTTACCACAATGACTTGACATGACTTGTTTACATTATAGAAGCTTCCTGATCGGAACATGGGGGAATGACATGACTCAATTACATTATAGACACATCGTAAAATAAACATCAGGGTACAATACATAAGATATATGGATGAATACATTCCGAAGTTACAAATACATCAACAACATAGACATAAACAAAAATACAATACCACATACAAATTGGGAACACATTCACAATAGGCATAATTCCAATGCATTCAATCTCCCTTGACATCCAAAAACTCAAACCGAAATTTCCCTATCGAGAGTAAGTCACATATATAATAGATTCCCAATGGGAAAAACCATGGATCAAAGATCTAATTCTCCTAAAGTGTAGACGTTATGACATAGCCCCAAAATTTGGAGATGCGTCACCGATCTCTTCTTGTAGGTATGCAATGTGTTTAGGATAGGTCGGAATCAAAATACATGCATGACCCTCTTTAAATCAAACATGCAGACAGAAACCAAAATTCCCCAAGAATGCATCTAGACAAGGCAGGCCAAAACACCAAACATATTGTAGATTGTATCAACAATAAGCATATCAAGTGTATCCATGGGATGTATGGGAGGCCCACGATCCCCATTATGTATTTGGTAATGTATTAAGTAGATATATTAGATATTAGTATAAATAATTAGCAGCATTTATTGTGCTTGTTTTGGCCTCATCAATGAGGTCCCTATGTAATTGTTATGAAAACACATCCAGCATCCTAATGAAGCATTCAAATTTTCTTGTGACACTCTAGCGTCTTACATGTTTTAAGGTTTTATGAATATTGTTTTGGTTCCAAGTGTTCTTTTAGGTTTCTCCATTGAGAGGTGAGGCTCTCCTAGCCTCATCTTCGATATTTGCTACTAGATCTCACCATGAACATTAAATCAATTGGAATCAGAGTAGTTCTCTCCTAGACCTAGATTTTAATTAATCTATTTTTCTTTCTTTCGTTATCTAATGCTCATTTTTCTTAAAACCTATTTCCTGTACTTCTCTGGTTTTTTTTTTCTGCTTCTAGTTTTTGCTTCCAATTTTCCATCGTGCCCCTCCCCATGGCTATGATATCGCCCTAATGCTAATTTTGCAAACCATTCATAGCTAAAGAATTTGCTGTCCTCTAATCCCCATTTTCTGTAGACCATTTTCATCGCTCCACGCATTCACTCCTTCCAACACACCCTCCATCATTTGCACCTCCACCATTTTTCATCTTCTCTCCATCATCTTCTCTCCATCATTTTCTCTCCATCATCTACACATCCATCGTCGCTAGGAATACCTTACTCCACCCCATATCCTTGTCCAATATTGCATATCCTCCATCTCTGTTGCACCTACCCTCCAACACACTCACCCTCAAGAATCTTACCCATCTCCTTGATGAACATGGCCTCCTCCTGCCGCTCATACCCAAAATGAAGCAGCGGCATTGTTCATTGTTTTGTGTGTGAGAGTTGAAGACTCCCTTTAATGAAAACCCTAATCCCATGAAGACTTTGTGAAGCATGTGAAAAATTTTGGATTCGTATTTCTCTCTGCAACTGTGCAAAGTGAAAATGAGTTTTCTGATTGGGTCACCAAGGTACATCAACAACCTTGTCAAATTATTTGTTTTCCCAATCCCCTCATTTCCCATTCCATCCAACTCATGTTGAAAAGGGGAACTGGTCATTTAATCTGAAAGGGGGTCATGAGTGTAAAGAAATGATACCTTTATTTGTGTGGGAAGTTTTCAGTATTTGTAATACTCAGGAAGTTGCAGCAGATGTCATTTAAGTGGAATACCATCCATATTTCGATTTGAAGGTGCTAAAGAAAATCTCCACTGAATAACTAAATTTCTCCATATGATATTCCATTCTATATTCCATTTTCATGGTCTTCTTTGCAATCCTCATATTTATGTTCCTTGGTTCAGTTGAGAAATCCAATACAAAATTATTTTCCTTGTTCTTGTATATTGTGTGACCAGCATTTTCCCCTCCCTGACAACGCACCATAATATCATAGCGTTGTGCTAAAATGTCAACAATATTTCCCTTTCCTTAATCACCCCATTGAGTTCCTAGCACTGCACATACTTGACTCAGGGATCTAACAAGATCTTCCATTTTCTCTCTCTCCTCAATAGCCTCGGTCTCCACGACGTAGGCATTGCATTTTATCCTTCTACTCTACTGCAAAAACCCTAAATCCACTTCATATACAGAAGCACAGACCTCCACTGTAAGGCATACCTTATGTAGCCTGTGAAGTGCATTTCTTATCAGAGGAAATTTTATCACTATCTTTTATCAGCTAAAGTTCATAGGAGTTTGGAATGGCAAGTTGACTCACACTAATCTCAATCACATTTCTTCTATCAGCAGAAATTTAGTCATTGGCAATGACAACTTGAGGAAATATGAAAATGAGGTTATCCCTCTTGTTTGTATCATCGTAGCTAATTTTGACGGTCTATGGATATTCCCCAGCCTTTGGGCCCATGGGAACAATGCACACTAACAACTCGGCAGTTTTGCTATGGACATCTTGATTTAGGTTCAATTATTGGCACATGGATAGCACATTGTCCCTATATCAGACTATAAAAAGGCTAGGGATACCTAATAAGACTATAATACTCAGGATGGGAGATGATATGGCATGCAACTCTAGAAATAGCTATCCTTCTCAAGTGTTCAACAATGAGAACCATCAACTTAATCTATATTGCGATAATGTTGAGGTAGATTATAGAGGATATGAGGTGACTGTTGAAAAATTCTTGCATGTTTTCACTGGGCGACATCATCCTGTTGTTCCTTGTTCAAAGCGCCTCTTGAGAAATGAAGGTAGTCACATTCTTCTTTATATGACAGGACATGGGGGTGACCATTTTCTCAAACTTTCAAGATTCTGAAGAGATACAGATCAGTGATCTAGCTGATACAATTGAACAAATGTTAGAGAAATGCAGATATAAGGAGTTTCCGATACTCGCCAAGCTCCAACACTGTATTCATAGCTTTACTCTCCTGGTGTGTTGGCAATTGGGAGCAGTTTGAAGGATGAAAACTCCTATTCTCATCACCTTGATTCTGATGTTGGTGTATTTTTAGTGGATCATTTTACTATTTACACCCTAGATTTTTTCAAGAAATTGGACATGTATGACAACTCATCATTAAACAGTTAGTTTCAGTCTTACAATCTAAAATTACTGATGTCAAATACATATTATCGATTTGATTTGTATCCTCGATCTTTAGACAAGGTATCAGTTCCAAATTTCGTTGGATCAGTGATGGAAATAATTCATACGGACTCTACATATAGCTTGTTTACAGGAAAAAATGTTAAAAAATTAGTTGTCTCCTCAGTTCATAGTTCTCTAGTTGATCAGATTAAAATTTCCAGATCTTCACCTGCTGAGGTTGACTTCAATGACACAATCACCAAATATTTGCAAGCTGAACATAATATGTTTATCCACTTGTGGCATCATTTGGAACCTTCTCTAGATGAGCTTGGAGACATTGATATGCAAGTTCAATGTGGTGTTCTCATACTTCTATTGCTTTTTATAACATCCTCATGGGTTTTTCTACTAAACTTTGTAGGACTATTAATTACATCGCTTTGTACAACAAAAGCATGTTTGTACACCAACCTTTCCTTATTTCGGATGCCACCATCCACCATTCCTATAAGTATTTTACAACAGTACCTGATGGCTCTTTAAGGACTATTTTCCAGGACATGTTGGGTTCCGTGTGCCTCCACAGCAGTTAGAAATGCTCAATCCCATAGTAGCAACAACTATCGCTCACCAGTGAGAAGCACTCTCTAGCAAAGCCATCTTCAACATGGCATATTCGACAATTGATAGAATTTCATTTTTCATTCTTGAGCAAGCCATATTCAACATGGCATAGGATTCCACAACCTTTCCATAGGGATCCATTCCCCTTAGTCAAAGCCCAGCAGTGATCTCGCATTTTTGGTTCAGATTTACTTTGCAGTAGTATTAGTTCTCTTTTCAGTGGGTTCTCTTTCAATTTAATTTTTGTAGTACTCTACAACACTTTGCATAGTTTTGTTCCATTTTTGTTATTTGCACAATCCTCCAGCAGTACTCTAAAAAATTTTATTTGCAGAGAAGACCTTCATTGATTGCAAGGTAGCTAAAATATTTTTGTATCAATCCAAATCACACCCTTGTGAGGGTTTCAGTATTAGTTCATTTGTGAGTGGATACATAGGTCTCCTAGCCCCAAGGGTGCATAGATATCCACCACCAAGAGAGCATGTTCACAGATCTAAATCAATATAGATCTCTCCCTCTAGTTTATTCACAGCAAGATGATGAAAAACAGTGATATGTGAATCCCCACCTGCTCCCATCTTTCAAGACAAGAGGTTCACACATATAAAAAAATATAGATCTCTCCCTCTAGTTTATTTACAATAAAGATGACAAGAGTAGCATCATGGGAATCCCCCACCTGCTCACATCTTAGACCATCTACACACCGTCCAGATATTCATCAAATTGAAACAAATCTCACCACCTCTTCAACCTTTGGCATCTCCTCTTTGCAAGCATGGCTTCCAACTTAAATCAGGAGGTAGGAAAGTAGGGATGCTTTCAACTTAAACCGAGAGGAATGGGCTATATGGGAGGCCCACACTCCCCATTATGTATTTGACAATGTATTAAGTATATATATTAGATATTAGTATAAATAATGAGCAGCATTTATTGTGCTTGTTTTGGCCTCATCAACGAGGTCCCTTTGTAATTGCTATAAAAAGGCATCTGGCCTCCTAATGAAGCATTCAACTTTTCTTGTGCCACTCTAGTGTCTTACATGGTTTAAGGTTTTCTAAATATTGTTTTGGTTCTGAGTGTTCTTTTAGGTTTCTCCATTGAGAGGTGAGGCTCTCCTAGCCTCACCTTCAATCGTTCCAACCAGATCTTGCCAAGAATGACAGATCAATCCATACCGGCAATCATAAATAAAAAAAATTCAGATACAAATATCTACTCCAATATGGAATTATAAAGCAAGAATCAATTATTCAGCATAAATGAAAACACAAGAAGCCATTCTTCATTAGATATCAATAACGCGTGGAGCAATTTTTCAGGAGAGGTAAGAAAACACACAGCAAAAGCTCCTTCATGGGGTCTTCCTCTCCCCAACAAAACTAGCCTCCACATATAAAAGGAATACAAGAATGAAAACTCCTTCGCGCCATGCCGCCCCCCCCCCTGAAGAGAACCGATAATGTCATTAAATAACCCACGAAGCAAATGATTACCCAAATGGTGTGCAGAGAATAGAGTAAGTCTTTGCACTAAAAATGTCGTTGTTTTTGCTGAGGTAGACTCCCTATTTCTAGAGGTGTAGTAATGAATTAGACGCATGTACCATCCCAACACTATATTTTAGTAAAATACCACTTCAAATTTCTCTTACTGCAGTAACATTCAATTTTTTTTTACTCTATAATTAAATTCTATTTTGGGATTGTAAATACTTTCGATGTAATTCCCCCTAAATTAATAACGGTAAGATTTCTATTTATAGATTTATTCCTCCATTGATTCTAAAGAAGTCTCTCTCTTGAAATGAGAGTGAAATTTTATATTATTGTAAATATATAAATATTAAGGACCAAACTTTTATGTGCCTTTCCCATATTTAATTTTCCAATACTTATGCATAAATCCCCTAGAAGAAACTTTGTTCAAGTATTTATAACTCCTTTTTAGTCATTACTTTATTCATAAGGGAATGTTTAATATATGAATATATACTTATCCATGTATTAAAATACCTTATTGGGACTTTTGTGTAGATCACTTTTAGTGGAAAAAATATCCTTGACGGTAATTTTCTTCAAGAGGAGCTTTCAAATTCATAATTAAAAATTTTAGGGATGTATTCTTGGCACTTAATAGCATAAACAAGCATTCCAAAATTAATGAAAATGTCCTTGCTTTGATACGAAACGAGTAACATATTGACCCAAAACTTGTTAGTGGAGAAATCAACCTATTTGTGAGTTACTTCATCTTAGGATGACCCCATCAGGCTTAGTTCATCAAGGGAATTGTTATTCTACATATAATTCCTGAGGATTCACTTGTCGTTTTAACCTTCCCCCTAATAAATTCATCCCCAATCATTCTTAGTCGGATTAATTTCCTAGTCTCCTAATGCTATCAAACACATCCATACTTTTTTTATAAGGTTAGGATGGATATTTACAGTGGCATTTTACTTAAAGTATGTGTAACAAACCTAAATTAGTAAAATCAAATTAATTCTTTTAATTTTTGAAAAATAACTTAAACCTTCGAGTGACTATCTTCACGACTGGTGAGAGATAACAATATACACTATAATTGTAATGCAAATCCATCAACAAAACTTATTATCGAGGAATAGACAACGTGCAATACCCAAAGTATCAAAATTTTACTGTACTACAACTTACTATTACAATTCTTCATAATATTTATAACAACTCTCACTTTCAAGGCCATTTTAATTTATCTAACAAATTATAACCATCAAGTAATTGATCCTCCTTTGTATTTAAGGCAACTTGTGTAATTGCGATACAACTACATGAACTATTGTTAAGACTTTTGTTTAGAACTCAGTCTTGCTTCCAAGATATACCTGCACACCTATCAATTACACACATTTTTTGGAAATCCATATACTATTAAAAGGAGCTTTTATGAATTTTCATTTTGCTAACAATCCTTTACGATTTATCCTTCTTTGAAAAATTTACCTGTAACTTTAACATAATATTATTACCAATGCTAATCATGAAATAGTAATAGAACTCGTGATTGAACACCATTCATATGATGTATCCTATAGTGTACCTCCTATACCTCAATGCCATTAGGTGTGAAAATGGTAAATTTTTCACTTCACTGCTACTACAAAAAGAATCAATGCTGTTAGTGTCAGATGAAACATGTTCAATCCAATTCGATAAGGTCAATCTGTACACATGGAAAAATAGTCATTCGATGACTTACATCTGTTCTCCTCGTCAGAAAATCAATCATGCAAAATACATTCCATTTACTATTACCTATGGTGTAGTGTCCCTCTTAGCCCTTGATGCCAATATGTGCAGGAAAAAGGGGAAAGTTTTTGTTTTTATTTACTATAAAGAGGGCCAACCTGCTAACAACAAACTTTACCAGAGATTTTATATCCAATGTGTCAACCATGTGCGTGGAAAACAATCATTTAAGAATAATTTACAACATGTCATCTTCATGATTCCCTAGAAAATGACTTGCTTTGCACCCATAGAATAGGAAGTTAACACTGACAATTTTATTATCTTTTACAATATTACCTTTTGTCTGCACCATAGGATCACATGTACAGAAAATTCCATGAAGAGAGTAAAAGATTCAGACACATCACATAGAGACACAATTAAAATGTCCTGGAGTAAAACACGGTCCTTATAACTTATTCTCCTTTAAGTACAACTACCCTACCTGTCAAAAGGCCTTGGGTGCAACTGCCAAAGATGATCAGACCAAGACACTTCAAACTATGCATCATAATGAGGATCTAGAAGTGATAGAAAATGTCTTACCTAGAAAAGAGAAATTCTTGTGCGAGATAATCCCATTAAGAATGTTAGCCTAATACTTGTAATAAATGGCCTTAGTGAAGTATCAGCCGTAAGACAGATATTATTTAGTATTTATCCTCCAATCAGCATAAGCCCTACTAGTAGGGATCAGCCCACTTCTCAAATTGCCATATCTTATTTCGGATTTAGTTTTTCCACATGCTAAAATAATAAAATAAAGCCATTCAATAGATGACATTATGATACATCCTTAAGTCTTATGTAAGTACATGAAGAATTAAATCTGAGTTCTTAACTCCCCTTAACTCGACTCTTGGTTATTAAGATTTCAACCAGAAAATAATCAAAACTATCATAAACCAAGGGTAGCCATTATTTTCTAATACCTACCAGCACTTTCCTTGTTAAAATTCAAGCATTGTTGGTCTCCTTTTTAATAAGCTCCCTTAATCAATTCTGGTGTCACATATTTAGACAACAACCGTAGAAAGGGTCTGGGAGCCCTTTTGTGTATACTTATTTCAAAAGAATACGATACTGGATCATTTCATACAGATAAAGGAGTACATAATACAAGAACCAATTAATGCAATGAAAGAGACTTCATTTCCCTGGTAATAATCATCTTCAATTAATGCAATGAAACATACTTTCATTTTCCTGGTAATAATCATTTTCAATTAATGCAATGAACAGACTTCATTTTCCTGGTAATAATCATTTTCAATTAATGCAATGAATAGACTTCATTTTCCTAGTAATAATCATTTTCAAAGGGGTTATATATAAACTTCAATCCATTTGCAACAGTATCATTTATATAGAAATAAAATTGAGAGAGTTCAATTAATGCAATGAAACATACTTTCATTTTCCTGGTAATAATCATTTTCAATTAATGCAATGAACAAACTTCATTTTCCTGGTAATAATCATTTTCAAAGGGGTTATATATAAACTTCAATCCATTTGCAACAGTATCATTTATACAGAAATAAAATTGAGAGAGTAAACATTCAGGCCCATGAAAAGGAGATAGACAAGGATGTATGTGGTTCACCCCAAGCTTTGGGCTACGTCCACCAAACCTTTCAGATTTCTCTATTAAATTCTTCAACCTGGTTACAAGAGTACATTCCAATACCACATCTTTTCCAAAATACCGAGATCTAACCAGGGCATGAGTAACAGGCTGTAAAATTCATCCCAAATAAATGAATATGGCCTACATCTACTTGTTCCCAATTTTTCTTGGAACCGTTAACAGAATACAGTTCTTATGAACATTAATAGTATCAACTTACAGAATAAGATCGTGCTGTTCAACATGGGAATTCACCACACAGTAAATTATTTTGATGATGTTTTCCCTTACCCAGTGCCCAAGGGTATATAGACATTTGGTAACCTTACAGTGGGGTATAAAACCTAAATTCTAATTGGCCAGTCCAAACTTAAAGCATTATACATGTTACAAACATTTCACAAGTCTAACATATATATGTATATATAACCACATATGTAGTCCCCGTCTTCAACAGACTCCAGGGACATAGATAAGAATTTAAAATTAGTACTCTCCAATATCTCGATCCATGTGAGTATTTACATTCTATAAACAATAACAGGGATCTAACATATCAGTTCGTATACAACCATGCTCTATAGGATTGGATCTATAAGATTAAAACGCATTCAACTGAGATCTCGGATTCCAGCCCTTTACATAAAATGTATAATCTAAACATAATGTGAGCATAAGGTTATCCAAATTTAAGTTCATCCTGAACATTCCAGAATTTATGGGATAGATAATGTATATATATATGTATATATATATATATATATTCCAGATCTATAAAATAAACAACAGCGCAAACAATTCCTATTACCTGGATCACAGGAATTAATACTATGGTTGAATTGAATGAAGATTCAATTACAAAGGGCATTCGGATGTAGATCACATGCATCAATGTACTCAATGAAACCCTTCCCAAGTAAAAATGCCAGTGCCCATCCAGCTGGGATAGATATACAACAAAATGCAGGTAATGATTGAGCTGTCTCTCTAAAAAAAATCAACGCATGGTCCGATTCGGCAACAGATCTGAAATTTAACATAGGAAACTAGACCTGTAATGAAACACATGCCATGATTTAGTCAAAAAATAAAACTAAGCGTTGGCAGGAGTGGACTACAGGAAAACCCTTCCCAATGTGGCTGGCAAGCCTCAAGATTTACAGGCTGCGACTTTAAAAATAAGGGTATCAGCTGTGTACTGTGGCGATTTTCCTATCCAACGTTATACTCTAGCCACCAGAAAATCCAAGGTATGACAAATCGTAGGCATTGATTGGCACACAGATGGAGACCAAACGGCCTAGAGATCGGGCTAGCAACAGAATTTTTTCCTCAATCAATAAAATAATTACTAGCAGCGTGATCCAAACTTTGGAATAATGAATTTGATGTGGTTCATTCTAGATTGATACCATAGTGCAATGCTAATCGATTTATAGATCCAACTCATAAAAGAAAACTTAACCCGTTGGACATTACTAGATCCAGGTAAAAAACGTAATGCAAAAGAAGTATATCAAGACAAAATCACAACCTGGTTTCTATGTTCATCTATCATGGAGACACAGGCAATCGATTAAGACAAATCACAGCTGAGTTTTATGTTCACACATCATGCATTGCAAACGCAGTCTAACTAGACAAAACGCAGCCTATCATAGCAGATCGAAAGAATGACAAAAAGCTTTTCATAGAAAAAGACAAAAGGGTTTCTTTAACAGAAGACAAAAATGCTTACTCAACACTCCGTGCAGTCCTGATTGAGGCCATTCAATGCAATAACAAAATAGAACTAGGTTCTATCCCTGTACGTTCCTTCATCCTCCTTCGTCCCCCTCCCCTTTTCCTAATGCCGATACCCTATATATATACAAAGTGGTTTTGGGCCAAGATAACCTCCTGCCTACGCTGCGCTGGCTGGGGTATACGTTATGAAATATCATAGAAGGATAACAGGATGGAGCCCAAAAAGGAATTTGGGATTTTCCTTATATATGTAATATCCACAATATAAATGTAACCGCAACCGGCTTTCCCTGATAAAGTTTGGGTGAGTCGCTTAATGCATCTCGGATTGGTGAATCCTTAAGCGACTGCACCCCTATATCTTTTTTATTTCCTTTTCTTCCCTCTTAAAAAGCCATTATCCCCAAAATTCACGTCCTAGTAAAAATAGGTACGATATTCTCTGTAACATATTTTCTCTCTTTTTCATGTAGAAAAATCCCATGAAATTAGTGGCGGCTGATTTATAGGAGCCTGTCATGGAAATAAATTTTCTTTAATACTAACCTTTTTTGGAATAAAAACTCAATGAGACAACTGGCAAAAATCATGCTTACAAGTTTCCTTTTTGTTACTTAAAGCAATTTTGGAGATATGCTCCCTTTCTCATAACTATGCAAAACTTGTTGCTGTTTATATATATATATGTGTGTATATAAACCAGTAACTTCCTTGAG
>LPNX010838570.1:3464-21060 GCA_001517045.1 Pseudotsuga menziesii | reverse complement strand
CTTAGATTTTATAGTAATAATAATTCATGTCCTCTTTATAAAAGGGATTAATGTCTAAGGGACTTAATACTTTATGTCTCTTTTTATAAAGAATTAATCTATCTTTTTCCTTTAATACATGCATAGTTATTATTATAAATGTATGAGCACATATATTTATAATTCTTTTAACCTTGTTTTTTTTTCTTCCGATTCCTTAGTGGAATCTGTCCACTCTCCTAGTTCTTGTCGTGCCCTTGCATTATTAAATTTTTGCCTAAAAAATTTTAGCAGGGGACTAGTCATTTTCACTTACATTTTAGTCTTTCGGGTTGCGTACTAAAGAAAGCATTATGGATCCCAAATAGTTCATCATGCAACCTAGTATATTCGGTCGTTTGTTGTTTAAGTCGTGTCCCAGTCTCGCGTCTCCCAAGTCTATAGATTTCAAAATCACATACAGGGTTCTGCTGGTGGGGCCTTGGCCTTGAAATCCTCACCAGAGAACAAATACATTCAGAAGTTACAAATATTTGAAGGCAGTTTGAGAGGGATGTTACATCCTTTCCCCCTTAAGATAACACTGTCCTCGGTGTTCCAGCATTTTCTTTGACTAACTTTCCCTTTTTCCTCATCATCTTTTCTTCTTTTAATCTCTTCGTTTTGAATCCTAGAAGATCCTTCAGTACTTCTCAAGTCCCTGTCGTTCAAGACCTGCAATTTCCTGCAACAAGTTTGGTCTCCCCAAAATTTATTTAGTAGACTTACGTCATGAATTTATAATTCAGCTTAAAAACATAGCCAAAAGCTCTCTGTGTAACATCACAGTTACAATTTATGGAGTGCTTTCTAGATTTCAAATGGTATCATGATACCCAATTATTTCCATAATGCAATTGATTCATCAACAAAAACATGATTAATATCCTTTGGGTGTCAGTTTTTATCACATTACACATTAAGCATGTAATAGTCTAATTACTCAGAATTTCATTTAATCGTTTTACATTGGTTATGTTTTCCAAACTCCCTTGAGTTTCATTTTCCATTCTTGTGTGGACTTACAAAAATTTTCTAAGTTTACTCTCTCTTTTAACCACTAGTTAAAAGTTTTCCCCTCAATGACATCAAACATCGTCCTGTCTTCCAGATGTCCAATTTTTGCCTAGGTCTTTTGCCACACCGTATGCCTAACACCAATGTGCTCACGCGGAAATCGCTTGCCTAACACCATTGTGCTCCTGCAACATATATGCCTAACACCAGTGTGCTCACGCGGTAATCACTTGCCTAACACCACGGTGCTCCTGCAGCATCCAAATTTTTTCCTTGTTCATATTAGTATAAATTTTAACCTTGCTTATTGCAATGCACACTCCTTGGTGCTTTCATGACTTTACTCTTTTTGTCTCGATGCATGAATCGGCTACACGGTCAGTCAAATCATTCATTGATAAACCATAATTTCATTAATTAATCATGAACATAAGTTGCAGCAATTTTACCACCGTTTATGAGTCATACCACCCTGTGAATCATCCAAAATAACTCCTTACTCGTTTCTGAGCCATCGAGCACAATCTTGTATATGCAAGTGGATTTATATACCATAGTGTACGTGGATCATGACCATGGTTATACTCCAGGTAAAATTCTGCAATGTCAGTATATAAACATCATAATCCACAGTCAATCCTCGGTTTATAAAACCTCGAAATTCAACAATAAGTAAAATCATCACCCATTTCTAAACTCATGATTTAAACCAATGAATATTTTTACTAGCCGCCAATACCGGTTGATAGAATTCCTTGCATAACCCTGCACTATTAGTATATCATTTTCAAATACTAATAGCAATCGTACATCTTTACTCATATATCTTGGGATAGTTACGAGTGAAGGGACACTTCAATCTTATGTGACAATAATGAGTGATAAGTTCAGAGAGGTAAGAATATTAAGCGATAACTAGTTCTATCTTCCTATTAGTATCTTTTTAGAGGAACAGTTTAAATATCAATAGGACTCATCTTTTGGGTAAGCACCTTCCTTGGTAGCCATCTATGCATACACCAGTAAATATTTTGCATGGACAATGTTCACTGAGGTTAACAGTAGGCTTAAAATACCATTTTTCCTTAATCAACCCACTACAATTAGCGTAGACAAGTAATGGGTCACAATTATCATGGTAAAATTTTTTTAGAGTTCAAGAATGATGATTATCTTCATAAATTGCATCCATGATGCTTTCCATATCTCATGTCTCTATTCATGTGCATACTTGTTATAATAATCAAAGTATGTGCGAGATGTACTTACCCCTTGATAACATCCATCTTGATGTACCGGAAAATTACCTGTGCATGACAACCTTGTTAATTTCATAATTAAGGTTTTAAGAGGATACTCATCACCTTGTCTCAGATCAATCATCTTATCAATTTCTAAATTATCAATGTCATGCTTCCTTAATTCAGCAACGGTAACATTCCAGATATTCAACGTGAGCTCTTTAGAGCGGTACCATCGTGTCTTCACAAAATTTACCATGAACCTACAATTGAGTTGTTAGCACATATAACACAACCATTAGAGAAGAAAATTCTTGCCAGCAAACAAATGAAAGGATTTTCTGCCATGTTATAGTTTTGTCAAATAAGACTATTTACCACTTATCTCTAAGCCCTTTCGATTCTTGTTATACTTCATCGAGTTTAATTCATTAAGTCGCTTATATTTTCCATACTCCTTTTCTTCTACCAAGGTACTTCGATTTCACAAACACGCAATTCAATTTGAACCAAAGTAGTCTAACTTTAGAAGGCATTCATTGCATTTCCTTTCAAACCATTTCAATTGTTTTTACAAGGCAACCCTAAAATTACCAAGTTCCTTTTCCGGTAAGATTGGTTGATATTCTAAGAAGTCATTAATTTCTCAAATAACTTTCAGCGATAATCAATTGCATTGTGATTTATGTTAAACAATGTCCATTATATCGGAGTATCTCTAGTAACTATAGTTTGTCATATTAAAATAACATATATTACAACATCATGCGTGGAGGTAGAGTCATGTATGATATGCCACTCAAATTCTAGTAATTTTGAAATTCCGAGGGTAGATTATACATTAAATGAGGAATTGTTCTCCTTAATGTAAATCGATGGGGTTAAATATATTTGGTCTCTTTTTATACGTTTGTTTTAATTGGATCCATTCTCACCAAATTCAAAAATGGACAGGCACCATCTTTTTGGTAGTCCAAACACTTTATTGTAAGGGTCCTACATAAATACATCTTGTACTTACTAAGACTTTATTTCACTAATGTTAACTCTACTTGAGTTGTATTCAGGAACCATAAAAAGGGTACTTATCTCACTTATGATGACTCGTTCGTCAATTCACCCACAATTGTCTTCATTTAATTTATCTGGGAAGAGTTTCATGGTTAGTGCATCCATGAATAAAACTGAATGAATTCGCTCAAATCAGCATATGAGAGTTTATAAAAGTTGTAGGCCACAACTTCCATTCCACCCCTTCATCATAAATGACTCAAGCGACCAAATTATTATTTACCTTATTACC
This sequence comes from Pseudotsuga menziesii, assembly GCA_001517045.1. NCBI lineage: Eukaryota > Viridiplantae > Streptophyta > Pinopsida > Pinales > Pinaceae > Pseudotsuga > Pseudotsuga menziesii. The sequence goes on along the minus strand of LPNX010838570.1, from coordinate 17,481 downwards.
TTTTCATCTTTTTCCCTTCCATAATTAGATTCTCAACTGTACCTTGTGATTTACATTCTGCCCATTTAGGCCCAAGTGTTGTGACTTGGACTCTGATACCATATGTAGTGTACCCCCTATACCTCAGTGCCATTACGTGTGAAAATTGTAAATTTTTTAATTCACTGCTACTACAAAAAGAATCAATCCTGTTAGTGTTAGATGAAACATGTTCAATCCAATTCAATAAGGTCAATCTCTACACATGGAAAAACAGTCATTCGACGACTTACATCCGTTCTCCTCATCAGAAAATCAATCATGCAAAATACATTCCATTTACTACTACCTATGGCTTGGAATAGTTATCCTTAGGATTGGTAAATGATGAAAATGCCACTTGTAAGTCATTCATCGAAACATCATGAATCAAGACTAAGTTTAAAGTTTATCCTTGCAATCCTATCATTGAAAAATACTCGAGATACTTCATTAAGAAAGAATACTAAAAACCCAACCGAGGTTTTTGTTGTAACTATGTACTGCTAAAGAGATTTCTATTTGTCAAGCACATTAAATATTACTTATCCTTATAAAATTAACAACTAAGTAATACGTTCCCCTTCACTACAACTCAACATATAAGGCATTACAATTTATGTGTATCTGAGAGAAAGACTTCCGTTCAAAACATAGAAGGGGGAAGACATACACATTGCAATAATTGGTACTTTATGTAAATTCTAAAGGACTTGAAATATGAATATCCATCATGTTGCAAACTAGTCTTAAAGTGTTAAATCACGATGCATAAACAATCCTTCTTAACATCATGAATTTCAACATATATGTGCAATATTTCTTAACATCATGAATTTCAACATATATGAGCAATCTTTCTTAACATCATGAACATATATGAGCAATATTATTTAATGCAAATCAATAAAACACAAAACACAAGAACCAATCACACAGAGAAAACGATGTACGTGGTTCACCCCAAACTCGAGGTTACATCCACCAATCCTTAGCGTCATGTAATATTATTTTTTGAAAGGACTGTTACAATCTTCAACAACTCTGTTTCCTGCACGTCTTTGGTTTAAAATTCAAGTACTCCTCACAGAGTATTTCATTATCCCTACCACTGGATTCAATCAACAATCCTTTCAAAGAGAAGCTAGAGTTACCTCCCATACAAACTAATTATTAATCTTGGCTTTATGCCGCATACCCATGTGGATAAAGTTAGTTCTATGTTCAAAACTAACTCATCCTCATAAACCCGTATGCAATTCCAGATACTATTACCGGAGTCCTATTGCTCCTTATTTCCTTTTAGTAAACAGCCTTATTGTGACACATTCGTCCTTATATCTGTTTTCAAATTGTTAAGATAGATAGTCGTCTTTATATCTATGTTCAATATTACCAAGGCTAGTCATAGACTTTATAAGGATTTTATTAAGGAAAACACCTACGTTCACTGTCATCAAGACTATCAACGGTCTTTAAGTAAATATTAATAAAAGAAATAACTGTCTTATAGCTATGATTAATCATATCAAGGCAAGTCACAGATTTTATAAGGATTTTATTATTTCACTGTCATCAAGACTATCGGCAGTCTTTAAGTAAATTTAAAAAAAACAAATAGCTGTCTAATAACTATGATTAATCATATCAAGGCAAGTCATAGATTTTATAAGCATTTTATTATTTCACTGTCGTCAAGACTATCAGCAGTCTTTAAGTAAATTTTAATAAAGCAAATAGCTATCTAATAACTATGATTAATCATATCAAGGCAAGTCACAGATTTTATAAGCATCTTATTAAAACAAAAACGCCCACGCTCACTGTTATTAAGGCATATCGTAATTCCTTGTTAATTATTATTAAGTTAACTACCCAAACCCAAACATACAGTAGTGTACAAAGGCACGACCCAGCCAAAAAGGAATCACAGTTCAGAGTGGCAGCTCTAGAAAGCCATGGCCCAAATGAGAAAACGTCATGGTGCTCGTAGCTCATGATTACGATTAGACCGATTCAATCACTCACAAGGTGAAATGGGAGGATGTTTCAATTAAATTATGGATACAAGATGAAGGATGCCATGCACCCAACCTCTCAACTACCATGAATGTAAACAAGAATTCTCTTCTTGCAAGAAAGTAAGTCATTACCACTCTGATTGACAACGAAATTAACACAATATCCGATACACCTAGCTAGATAGAAATTAGATAGGTTAAAATACAGATTCGTGTTGGCTGGATAAACATGAGGCCACATCCAGCATAAGCAAGTCACGGCTTCATCTAGGAGTAGTATACAAGTCACAGCCCAGCTCAAGAACAGATCACAGCTTGGTTGAGGATCGGCACAAGTTATAAATCAACCCAGCAGCATAGAGGGGGTCATGGCCCTCATCTAACAGCTAGCGGGAGGTCATAGCTCAAGCCGAGTAGCAACACAAGGTCATTGCTCAAGCTAGACAGTCATGTAAAGTTACAGCTAAAAGTGTCTACAACACACTAGCACACAGAGTAACAATAAAGAAAGGGTCATGGCTTAAGCTGGACAAGGTTCATGCTTTGATTGGACGTAACCTTCAAACAAGAAAAAGGTGTAAGGAAACCATAAGCGCATGATGAATGTTCCATATGATATGCTGGGGTTTGTGCCTTAGATAGGTGTAGCTTTAAAGCTTAACAATGGCATATAAAAAATAATGCATATGCTCAGATAACAAATTGGACCATCCAATGGAAAATAGGAAGCTGAAGAAAAATTTAAATTGCATATACCAAGTATACCCGTGCCTCCGAGTATTCGATCAATTGATGGGTCACCTCTGAGGATCTGCCGTGCCCTATCTATACTCCAAAAAATGCTACAGGATCCAACACTTGCCCAACCTTTTCCAAAATCCCCCCCATACCTCCCTTCCCCTCTACCTATATATATATATATATATATATATATACTCACTTATTTCAATAAGGCCATCCTCTGCCACTTACCTCAGATAGGATTGCTAAACAAAGCATTTGGCTGTTGCGAATTGTTGGGAGAATTTTAGGCTGATATTCCCCAAGATTATGGTGACCGTTTGTTCTGTAAACTTTGGCCACGGCTGTCAGGGTTCATGGAGAATTTATTTCCCTCATTCAAGCTGAACTTCTCCTTCAATTAAGGCCAAATTTAAAGCACATAAAGAAAGAGGATCTTAATTAAAAATTCATGTTATTATGTTTTTATCTAAAACAATTAATCCTTCCTTTCCCTATAATAATTATTCATTCATTCCCTTTAATAAGAAGATGTGACCTATCATTGTTTTCCTTTTTCTTATGATATACTGATTCATGTCAACAGAGTTAATCTGTCTTCATTATCTCTAGAAAGAACTAATCCATCCCTTAGATTTTATAGTAATAATAAATCATGTCCTCTTTATAAAAGGGATTAATGTCTAAGGGACTTAATACTTTATGTATCTTTTTATAAAGAATTAATATATCATTTTCCTTTAATACATGGATAGTTATTATTATAAATGTATGAGCACATATATTTATAATTCTTTTAACCTTTTTTTTTCTTCCGATTCCTTAGTGGAATCTGTCCACTCTCCTAGTTCTTGTCGTGCCCTTGCATTATTAAATATTCAGCTAAAAAATTTTAGCAGGGGACTAGGGTTTTTCACTTACGTTTTCGTCTTTCAGGTTGCGTACTGAAGAAAGAATTATGGATCCCAAACCATTCATCATACAACCTAGTGGATTCGGTTGTCTGTTGTTTAAGTCGTGTCCCAGTCTCGCATCCCCCAAGTCTATAGCTTCGGAAATCACATACAGGGGTGTGCTGGTGGGGCCTTGGCCTTGAGCTCCTCACGAGAGAACAAATACATTTAGAAGTTACAAATATTCGAAGGCAGTTTGAGAGGGATGTTACATATCCCAGTTTAAAATTTGCATGTGTCCTCTCAATGGAGGAATATTTATACTAAGCCTTCACTTATCATTTTTGTAACATATCATTTTCAAACACAATCCAACATAAAGTGATCTGAAATTCTTATATGAACTATGGGAATCTAAGTGATTTACAATTATTGGTTCAATTATTAAACTTAGACCATATGTATCTATTATCAATGGTGCAGAGTCATGGATTACCATCTCCTTAAGCAAAAGTTTCTCTGTCTAAAGGACTATCCATTACTTGTTTCTAACTAATGAAACTTAAGAGGCACACTTCTATGCATTTTAATAATACTTCTTTGCAGTCTTCTATCCACATCATGTTTGATGACAATGTCTTAACATGATTCCAAATTATTATTAATCATATCCTTAAGGGATGTAGTACACAAGAATTTTGTCAGTAAGTTCCTTTAGAGAAAATCTAGTATGTGGATAGCATCATTATGATAACAAATAATTTTCTCTTGATTATCCTTCATAAAGTATTTAATCTCTAGACAAGATAGCAGAATGTTGCATGATAATATAAGGAAAGAAAAACATAAACCATTGAGACACAAAAATTAGAGAGATACATGAAGTACGTGGTTCACACAATCCATGAGATACGTCCACAAAAATGGTCACCTCATGTGACCTTTATTAAAATCAAGGGTTGTATTTCCACAACATCATGGTTTCCAAAATTCTCTTTCTATCCTTCTCGCATACTCTCTCTTCAAGAGTATCTCTAAGTTATATACACACATAACTAGAGAATCTCTTGTTTAACACAAGAATATTGCACCAAGGTGGATAATTCCCTCATTCTCTATGTAATAATATGAAAATAAATGTTTGTACCCTTGTTCAAGTTCAAGGTTAACACTCCCCTTTTCTTATTCCCTTTTATTATCACCCAGCATTACTTTATCGAAGCTACGGTTGTTCCTTAGTTCGTTAACACAAAATACAAATAATAAAACATTTTCAGTGTATTCGAAACAAGTTAAAAACACATTAGTAGCACCCTATGAAAAATATATATCCATATAGTGGTTCCTTAATATAGGCATTCTCTACGCTTAGAGCATATCCCTACCGGGCCCTAGGGAACGCCTTACCCCAAGTTACAGTTTCATAACGAGAATAATCTTCGGAACATAATTAAGCATCTAGCAATAAATTTTCGGTTAAAATATATGCCTCTTATTTATAGGTTCCTTATTATGAGAACTATCCTCAACATACTGAATACCTATTAATAAGTTCTCTTCAATGAAAACTACTTTTCTTATTTATATATCTATATATATATCCTTCATCATGATTCATTCTCGCAGGTATAACCATACTTGTAAACCTTGTACATCGTGGTACTTTACTTAGCTCTTAATGAATTTTAGGACTTGATTTATGTTTCCGCATACTAAGGCCATTTAAAAAGTACTCTAACAACAACTATGACTGGAAGGATGCCCTGCGTTTGGAATGCTCTTCTAGACTAGAAGGTTTTGCATAATCACAAGACCATGACAACATGACTTAAATGCATATTTAATATTTCATGGTCAGTAAGGAGATCGACTTAGCCATATGTAGACTGGTCGATACCGAAGCTTAGATTACACGAGAAACTTAGATTAGAGTTGCATTTCCCTATTGAAATCATTGTAGGGTTTTACTCCTTGGATTTCAAAATTATGCACAAAATACAACCAGACCTTTAACCTATCCCCATTTTTTTTGGAACGGTTATGATTGAAGTTGATCTATCTATAGGATCAAACCCCAAAAATATGGTTTAATTTTAGGGACACTATCCTTACAATTTTTATCTGGTCATAGTAAAAATATATTCAGACAACAGACTTCACGAAAATGCAGACCATATTAGGGGGTGTCTTAAAACACCTAGATCAATTTTAAAAAGGGTAACCCAAAACGATGTAATGCTAAACTAACCGTAGACATCCTCCCATATCTTTCTAGGATGGTAATCTCATAACCGAAAACAGACCGGTTCCAACGAAACCAATCAGGTGAAAAGGCACCAGAGTGCAAGCTTATACCCACTAATGAAAATGCAACAAAATTTTGGAAGCAACACTATAGAAACATGATCAGAGCAACATCAGGCATTCTATAAGTCATGCATGCCTTTGGAAAATGCCGATCTCATGTTGTGACTGATGTTTGCAAACCCCATCAAATCGAATACCCTCCAACGTAGAGGTTGGACCATGTTTGAATCTTTCGTTAATCGTGGTTGCATCAATGTTTTTTCATGGAACAATAATTCCACCTCTTAAATCAGAAGGAACCCCACTTGCTCCATATTCCTACTAGACACGACATCCTACCCCTACACAAATTGCGCTTAGATTAGGTCGCAGAAATTCATTTACAAATATTTGGGAGGGTTGCGTAGATCTTTTTCTCCCCCTTCTCAAGTTTTTTCCCCTTTAAATAACAAAAGGGGTGGAAATAGTCTTCCCCACTTTGCTCCATGTTTCCACAAGTCACGGCAAAAATCCTACCACTAAATTTGTCGAGGAAGGTCTCCCTCAAATGCGTCATCTAGTAATTATATGAATTATCTGAGGGCATGCATCAAGCCCCAAAGTGGAATTTTCCCTTTATTATTCATTTTCTTCCTTACTAATAAAAATATTCTTTCTTGAGTAAATAAAATGGTCAATACAAATTTTCTGTGTTGTATACTTAAGAAATTACTTGTCTAAAAGAGTATTTAAAACCATGACTTTCACTTGTCATAGGAGGGACAAAACTCCTTATAATAGGTATTTATGCGTTATTTTATCAATGGTTATTTTTATCTTCTTTGTTTGCATTTTTTATGTAATTGTTGTAGGGAATAATTCTATGCATGCATCCTTAAGATAATGAATGTGGGTGGTATTCGGAATGTGGCTTGGATACTTGCTATTTAGATATGAAAACATCATTGTGTAATTCTTTTCTGGCTGTAATATAGATCTGTGAAGGGTCCAAGTGAAATCCATTGTTGTAAAGAAGATATAAGAACTTACCTAGGTATACATGATAAATTTCTATGCGTTTTGATGTGGAGAGGATCTTTGAGAACATAGAAGGTCGAGATCCATATTCATGTGCATTTCAACTTATTACAAACCTACCCTAGTGGATTTGTCACCTAGCTCTTGGTTGGCTCTCGGCAGAACAACATACGGTAGATGGAGCCAATGGTTGGGAGGAAAGTCGCAGTCAAGCTTCCAGTCGCTTGAGTCATTTCGAGTCACTTGAGTAGTTTTGACTAGTCTGCTTAAGTAAATGTTGTATGTTGTATGCTTGATTAATGTGCTTAAGAAAAATGTTGTGTTATGTTCAATGAATGATCAGTATGGTTAAGTAAACATTGTATTCTTATTCATTCTTAACATGTTTTTAGTTAAATATTAGTATTGATGATATTTCTCCTAATCTTTTATGAGCTTCTATGTTTAATGACAAGTTGTGATTGTAGAGTATGTGTCGCAAGGGAAAAGTGTGAACCTTATAAGAATTATTGTTATTGAATGTATTAACCGTAACTAAGGAGCATGATGATTTAGTATCGTTTTATTCAAACAACAACTTTGTAATCCAATGTTTTGTATATGTAGTGGCATTCATTGTTATTTAATGAAATACTAAGAATCTCCTAATACATGTGTGTGTTGAATTACTTGAAGTTTTGGACAACATCACAAGGACATACTTTATTACTCATGCAAGGGAAGGGTAAGAGGAGGTGTTTGAACCCAAGGGAAATGTATATATGATAACATTTATATACTTTGAATATTCTTTTTTATTGTGTTTAGTAAGTGAAGAAAGTTGTACTTGAATGCAATAGAAACAACAACCTTGAATGCCTTTTCTAAAGTATGATAAGGATTTATGATATTAGTGATAGTGGAGATTTACAATCTTAGATGGCTTATGTTGGCTATATTGAGGTATGCCTATTAATTAAGGATCATATTGGAAAAATTAAAAAGATATATAATATGTATTTTGGGAATGGTTGTATTTTTAATATAATAATTCTTGGGATTGGTTAAGCTCATTATTCAATGGGATTAATTAAATTGGTGTACCCAAAAGATATAAGTTTAATTTTTCCACAACGTACCCCAAATATATACGGATAGTTGTATGAGTATGTTACAATCCGTGCATTATTAATTATAGTGATAACAACACAACTAACCATAATAATCACCTCATTATTGAAAATTAGACAATATATATTTATTTATAGATCCCTATGATTTAAAGATCATACCTTAGACATGGTTCTAATAGTCATAAGTATATCAAATTTATTTGTGGGTTCTCTAGATGTAAGACCAATCATTTGGAAGGAAAATTCATTTTAGAACAATAGGTCTAGAATCAACACATTTTGTCATTCAATCTTGGTAGTCACTAATTATAATTCCCTAATAATTCAACTACTTTATAAGTCACCATAAGAATACAATAAATATATACACACATACCACTTCTTTTATGTCACAACCTTAACTATATTAGTTTAATCAAACCACATATCATCCCTTTTAAACACACATAGTTTAATCAAACCACATATCATCCCTCTTAAACACACATTACTCCTTTTGAACATTAATGCATATATAATTATTAATAACATTTCACCATTATATCACATAAATTACTTCAACACTATCATGACCCCTAAGTTTTAACTATAAATGCCTATAATTATAATTCTAACAAAATTTCACTAGTCATAAATTTATAGTCTATAATAAAGAGTGTAAATTGTGAGGGTATCCATTTCATCGATTGATTAACTATATCATAACCTATTTTATTTCACTTTACATCACTTTGAATAAACTCAAATAACAACTTCTAATTAAATAAAGTATGAGTTATAATCTTATTTATAATTCCATTGGAGTATTAAATTTTTTATGTCTTAAACTATTTTTCATAACATTAATATCAATATTTATTTAAACAATAAATATGTATAAAAGTTTTCCAGCTTCCTACATTTTAATCATTTCCAATCTATTCATATAAATAAAACAATTTAATTTACCAAATGCTTTATTTTACCATTAGAATGCATTCTTTTTACAAACCATTAAGCTACATTCCAATTTTATTCCATATTTTATGGTAGTTGTATGGGTGTTAGATAGTAAGGTTTTGTATGTGTGCAATGGTGTTTCATTTACTGATTTTTCAAATTTTGGAAAAGAAGGTTCCACTTTATGTATATTTCCATATATTTCTCCAATACAATAAAACCTAAAAATCCCCATTTTAATCAAAATCCTCATGTATAGCACAATATTTATATTATACATGAATCCAAGATGTAATAAGATTAGATCTAAAAGTTTTTTTTAATAAAATTGTTTTATATATTTTTATTTTTATGGCATTAAATAAAAATTATATATTTTACATACCTACAAATATATACATATTTTATTGAATCTTTTAATTTTTTTATTATCTTTAGATGTAAAAAAACAAATACCATAGTTTTGAATAATCTCATTATAAGTGGAAGGTCCACCCAAAATGAATCTATCACTTATAAATTTCTGGACACTATAAATCCATACACTTACGCCGAAAGTCTTAATAAACCAATTAGCTATACTATACTATGGTATTAGAGTAAAAAAAAAAACTAAATTACTAACTATGAATCTTATTTGACAAACGACCGGTAAGTACACCCAAAAATGTGACATTTAATTTAATTTAATGGATCCACACTTCTTAAAAATACAGAAGAGGATTATTTCGGTTATCCTAGATGGAATGCAAAAGTGTAACCGGGGTAAGCACTAAGACTAATGTCAATAAATAAAATAATAGGTTGAGAGAAGAGAGAGTCGACAAAATCCATAATGATCGGTGATATCGATTTCAAGCGCAGTTTATTTCAACGTCATATCCACATGCCCAAACTAACTACCGGCTCATAGCGCATTACATGCAATTATTACATATCTAAACATCCAACTTTAGAGTAAAACTGCCAACTGACTTGTCGAATGGTTACTTGCTAGAGGCAAATTGATGAGACTAAGGTGACTCACATATGAAAAAATCTACATGATCAGTTGGTTAAGTATTTATGTCGGCTTAACCAGTTAAGAATCAATAAAATTACCGAGTTAAAATCGGTCATCACTACCACAAGTCGGTAATTAACGATAAGTTAGGTGATCGCCATATCTTCCCTTGATTTATAAGAGTTAAAGGTAAGTGAACATGGTTTTCCCTCCCATGATCTCCCACTATCAGATCAACCTATGTTGCGTATAGAGCAAGGTGAAGCTAGGAGTTGTTAAGTGTGGAAACATATGGTAAACATGCCACTTGGCAGATGTATGTAAATTTTCTAACCACAGTGTTCCAAGAAATTTAAGCTGGCATTTTACTAAAACAACTTTTGTGATTCTGTGAATTACACTTTTTTATAATTTTATCAAGTCGGACCCTTCTTTTAAGCAACAAGAAAAACTAAGCTTAATACAAAAGAACTCCAATGGCTCTGTCATTGTCCCCAAACTTCATAACAAGAGTATATAGTCTAGTTTTGATCAAAGAGGTCGTGAGAGCCTTCTTTCCTTTGTCTAAATGTCTCTTCCCAGTAAATGATAGATTCCCAGATCCTTGACTTTTCGCTTCTAGTGAATGGTTTTACATAATGATAGACTAAGAGAGGGAACATTTGGATGGGACCGTTGTCTCTATTTATCAACAGATTGCAACCATTAACAATGTAGTAGGAACATAGTTTATTTCTTGTTTTTGAGATCAGTTTTGTTAAACTTCAATGGAACCAAAAAATATCTTCTCCTTCGAAGCACGTGACAATTACATTAGCATGACATATATACTACCACAATACCATTGTAAATAAGGTAAATAATATTGTACTCGGTGCATAATTCTAACTAAACAATTCAAATTTTTTTTAAATTATCCAATATATAAGATAAATATATAATGTGTTTAGGATTGTTACCAATTTTTTAATCATAAAAAAATAGAATTGTTACCGATTTTCTAATCATAAAAGAATAGATGTAGTTGTTAGCTATGTAGCTCACTTAATCTAACATAGCTATGTAGTTGGTATATAACAGTGATACTTTAGAAATATTAGTAACAAAAAATAACTCCAGAGGATAAAGACATAATAATGAAAGAATTCTCAATTAGAATTCATTGAATTTATTGTTTTATTTTCTGAAATTTAAACTTTGTGATGTTTAAATTATGGTTTTAAATTTATAAATAAACTTAACTTTTCTTAACACCCATATTGTAAAAATTTAAACATGGTTACTTAGAATTTTGAAAATTTCATTGGAATTCCATTTAAAACAAATGTATCCAAAAGCCATACTAATGATGATGGTCTGATGTGAAATGGCGTAATCATCTTTTTTAAATAGCCATTTAAAAGAGAGTCATTGTTAAACATCTTCTTTAAATATCCATTTAAAAAAGAGTCGTTGTTAAAAAATATATCTATCCTGCTTTTAAAAAAGTAGCCGTTGTGCTTTTATCTTCTGTGCTTTTAGAAAGATGGCGGTTGTTAAAAATCTATCTAGTGTGCTTTTATCTTCTATGTGCTCTTTTTCAGGGATGGGTTCTGGTTTTCAATCTACCTATTTCTTTACCGTTCAATACCTCACGAGTCGCACCACTTTCAATATCTATGTCCCCGCCATCCATTCCATTCTAATTGGCCTTGGTCACGGGTTCCAATTCCTGCACCTTCATTATTCTTCTCTCTGAAGATAGCAATATCTCCATGCTGTGAGAAGGCTCATATTAGCAAAGGGGCCTGGACTTCAAAAGAAGATGCTCGCCTCATCGTTCGAATTCAAGCCCATGGCGAAGGCGTAAGGCGCCTGGCGTTCCGTTCCTAAGTTCGCAGGTTTCTTGTGAAACCTCTGCTTCTTCAATGGAATTAATGAGTAGCTGCTTGCAAATTTATGTGTGGAATTATATAAATGTTTGCATGATTTTCCAATCGCAGGGCTGCGGCTATGCCCGAAAAGCTGCAGGCTCTGGATAAACTACCTGCGTCCCGATCTGAAGCGTTGGTACTTCTCTGAAGAATAAGATGCGCAGATCGTCATGCTCCACTCCCGCCTCGGAAACAAGTAAGTAATTCCATCCGCTCTGTTTGTTCAATCCATTCCGTTTTTTAAAGCCCGATCAGGGGCTTCAAATTCCTTCAAATGGCAAGCTTAATTTTGAACTGAGCTTTCTGTTAGGCACCGATTTAATATTGATTGTCCTGTGAAACTGTGCAGATGGTCTCCTATTGCAGGGCTTTTGCCCTGACGGACGGACGAGATAAGGAACCACGGGAACAGACACATGAAGAAAAAAATATTAAAAAGGGGATTCGAACCCCAGTCCCATATTCCCCTCAGCTAGCCCAACAACAGCAACACAACCTCCACATCAGTTCCCGTCGCTAGGCACGGAATTCCCGAGCCAGCGGACGACTTTGAATACGATCGATCTGAAATCTTACCGATGCAACTGGTCGCTTCTAAAGCTGAAGAGCATCCCGAGCTGAATCTTGATTTGTGTGGATCGATGCGGGTGCTGCTCTTTGATACGAGTAATTACTACTTTCATGAATCCAGAGCTTCATTCACCATCTTTGGGGTTACAGGTATTTAAAATTTTGTTTTCTATTCAATATATATAATGATAGTCTAGTGTTATTGGGTTTCTATACATAATTGATTTATTTATGTGTTTATGGTTGGTATTGCTTGTTTTCGAATACATAATAATCGATTTATTTATTTGATTGTGTTGGTTCTCGTCTATCTCTCGAAGAAATTACCCGTATTTGATAGGAATTTTAATCTTTGGAAACAACGGTCAAATATCTTTGTATACATTTACTTGGTTTGCAGGCAGAGTTTATTTGTATATATATTACTTGGTTTGTATGTAATACTCTGTTTATTTTCCGTATTATTTGTTTTTTTAATGGATTAATTTATTTCTCTGCGTTGTTATTCCAATCTAAATTTCTTTATCTTCCCAAGAACTCATCCTTCTTCAAGAGAAGGAAAACATGGCGATGACTCTTACAAATTTTTCATGTCTAAATTGTCTTTCATAAAATTTATCAAAACAATTATTTGCCAACTCGTCAGCGATTTTGTTTGTTTCCCTACAAACCTGAGTTGGAGTTGGAGCATTTGTGTTGCTCCAACTCATTTGGTTTCGTATCGGGTATTGATATTCGTGAGGAAGGGTATTTGATATTCATTTAAAACAGTGAAGTACCACAATGTAAAGTATATTTGGTTGATCTTCCTTGGCGCAAACTTGGATATCATTTTTTATTTGACTCTTAAACATTTTCTTAAATTTGTAAATTTATATAAAATGTTTGGTTTAATTTACACAATTTTCATCTTTTAATTTCTATTTCGTTTTAATGTTACACTTTTTTAATTTATGAAAAGAGGTTGTAAGTGTTTGCAATTTTTTGTTTTTAATTTTGAGAATTTATATTTAAATGTTTTTTTAATAATCTTTTAATATGTGTGTTTTTTTATAATATTTATGTTTATTTAATTAAGAAAATATAGATTATAGGATACATTTATAGAACATGCACGAATCCAATATTTAGTGTTTTTGTTGCCAATTAAATTATTTGTATTTTTAATAAATGTTGTGCTCAAAAATGTTTTTTAATAATGTGTATTCAAGTTTATTTAATTAAGAAAACATACTTTAGAGGATACATTTATAGAAGATGTAAGAATCCAGTATTTAGTGATTTTTTTTGTTAATTAAATTATTTATTTTTTTACTCTAAAATATAAATGTTTATTTATTAAAGTTATTGATGTGTTTTATATAGTATTTAATTTATGTTAGTTTTATATAAAGATAATTATTTAATATAAATATTCATCTCTATATAAAACTATTATTTTTTTGCTTTTAAATTTTGTTTTCATTGAATTGTAAATTTAGTT